>OZ023155.1:9760351-9770351 GCA_963678695.2 Diplodus puntazzo | reverse complement strand
TTGAAAATGTTTGTTCATCTTTTCAGCATTATTATGTTACCACCAAACAATTCAAAAAGGTGTGTCACACTGAATGTAGCACTAACATTGTTGTATTTATGTTTGGTTACTCACGCCATTAAACTATAAAGGTACCCAGTGTCTTGATTATTGATCTCGTTGTTAACATTTCTCAGACTTCAGTCACAGCATTCCCATTGTTCACTGGGGTATGGGCTGAAATCTTTTCTCCTTGAACAAAGTTATAGAAGACAAAACCTTTCAACAGCCCCACACAGAGAAGATTGTGAATCATTTGTGCGTGCCATGTGCTCCGGGTCACAGGTCAGAGCCCTCGGTGCGTCTCTAAGCAAACACACACTCATGCACACACACTTGAGCCACAGGTGAGAAGAAGGGAGGAGGAGAAGAAAAGGAGTGGAGAGGAGACGAGGTCAGACCTCTCTTTAGCCTCACAGCTGTGGGCCGGATAAGCCTTTTTCTCACAGGTAAATAAAAGCCACACCCTGAGTGTGTGCGTGTGTGTGTTAATGTGTATGAACTTGGCTTCCCCCTCCTGCCATCCCCACACTACTGACACAACCCCATGCACAAACTCTGCATTCCTTCTCATCACGCCCTCTCTCCATCCCCCATCCTCTGTTTTATAAAATGTTGCTCCTGATTGACTTCTTTCAGACAGACATGCCTCTTTTCTTATTTCATTTTCCTCCACTTCCTTACAGGACTTAGTGTCTTCTTCTATTTGCCTCTCTCTGTTCTAGTTATTTGACTTTTCTCTAAACATCTTCATTTCTTCATATTATTCTGTCTTTCTGATGTTCAATTGCTGTTTCTTCTTTTGTATGTCGTTTGTTTTTTAATACCATTATTCTCTTTCTCTGCCTAATATCGTAATTTTTTTGTGCCAAAACCTGTATGTACACACACACACACACACACACACACACACACACACACACACACACACACACACACACACAAAGACAAACATGGCTCCGTGTCAGTCGGTTCTCTAATCGCAAGGTGTAAAAGGATCCTGTCGATTTTGTGCCGCGGGTGTTACATCTAATATGGTCCCCGCACAGAAGCAATTCACACACCACACACCTTCACACGGAAGCACGAACACACGCTCATGCATAGCCGGGATTTCTTTAACACTCACGCAAACAAGTGCTCACAAAACTTAGCCACTGTGTTGCACACAAAAACATCCTCTAACAAACATGCCCACACGCAGTAGAATGTAATGTGTGTTTCTTTTTGCGGAGCTGGACAAACTACAGCAGCATCAAAGAGAAACAGCCTTTGCCTCACATTATATATTATATATGTATATATATATACACACACACATTTCACGTCCATTGTTTTAATTCCGTGAAACAAACATTTCGATTCCGAAAACCAAGCTCAACATCAAACGTGAGTTAAACTGAGCATTTCTTATACTGTCGCCGTTCAGACGTTTAATGACTTCTGGGATTAAACTAAAATGTTTTCAATTTGTTCAATAAATAAAGCTTCATTTGACCCACCAACAGCTGAAGTTTCTGCTCTTAATGCCAGGAAATGTCTCATATATTACGTAAACTGTGTTAGTACTCATTTATTTAATCCTGTACAGTGGTATATTCTAAGATAAATATCCATTTATTACACATTTTAAAGAGCAGCTCTAAAGTAAGTGGAGAAGTAATCAGAAAGTGGAGTCGAAATAAGCTGGTATTAAGCAGGTAATCAGTATTCTACAATGAACTACATCTTCAAAGTAACCTTCCCAAACCTGATTGAGTCAAATGAACAATAAGTGTGTCTGACAATGACAATGATATTATTCTCTTGTTGTTGGTAAACAGGCAGGTCTGGTGGATTAAGACGCCAGCGAGTTTACTCCTCTGCAGTGACAACAGTAAAGCCATGTACCAATTGAAACTGAAGAGGTTTTTCCTGCGTACGCGCAGCCTGTGTAATTATTTCAAACACGAGGAAAACCAAATCACTTTACAACGCGGATTTACATATGATTAGCGTCATACAAAGACGGGATTACTACAAGTAGTCGAGAAGAAGCCTTTCCCCTCTCGCAGTCTCCGTCTCCTTGTCTTGATTCAAAGAGCCTTGACATAAGTTAACACTGCTCTCTCGCTCACTCTCACCTAAAAGGTACGGCCGCAGTGACGACAGATTAACTTTGTACTGGAGCAGACATGATGATAATGACAACAACAACAAAACACGCATTTTTTTTTTTTAAATAGAAATCACTCATTCCTGCTTTTCTGCATCTCTCTCTGTCCTTTTCTTTTTCACTCTGCCAATATATGTTCCAGACCTTTCACTTCATATCTTAATGTAAACACATATGTGGAGAAATGCCTAATCAATATAATAATTTAAATCTAATGAGACCCTAGTTCCAGGCCTACTTCCTGCTTCAAACAATATTTGTTGTTTAATAGTTCCCCATTAACCTGATTATACTTATTGATAAGATAATAACCTGATTATGACACAAATCTGAAAAAAATGTCAATGTCAAAAGGATCATTTCTTCTCCGGCAGTCGTCAGTGACACATTATGATCCACCAGCGCATTATGTGATTTGAAAGATTATTGATTATTTAATGGCATTTTTAGTGGCCGGGCCTTCTGAGTGTGATGTTATGCGGTGAAGAGTTGCAGGAAATACGAGCGAGGATAAAAGAGGACAAACTGTCATTCAGTGCTTGGTGAACACAACAAGACACCTTGCCACTCTAAATTATCATTGATTACCCAAAATGATACGGAGGAAATTATTGACTGCATGAAAATGTCACTTAAGAACGTGTATCATTGCCCATTATTCACCTATTATCCATCGATTTGCTGTATTGTATTCAGTTTATTTAACTTGGCAGGGCGGACTGATGGATGTGGCAGCTGTGTAGCCAGTTTCTTCGAAGAGGATTGCAGTTTTCTTTTCATTCAAAATAATTCAAATAACAACTTGCCTATAGTAAAATGTTTATGTTTTCTTCCCTGTTATTGTTGTACATTAACGCAGTAGTTAATTAATCACAAAATCAGTCTTAATAAGTCGTTTTTGAGACTTGCAGCTGGTCACAAGTGAGGTTTTTTCAACTTATTCCCAGTTTAAGTCACAAGACATGTGCCAAAGGCTCAGAAAGAGACAGATAAGACTCTCTACTGCACTAACATTTAAAGAATGATTCTCAATCAGTTGCTTGGATGAATATCTGTTTTCAGATTGTGAAAGCTTTTTGCCTCTGTCACTTTTCCGCTTCTCCTTCTTGCTTTAGCGCAAACACAGAATCACACACTTGGTCCGTAGGAGAGTAATTCACTTGTGTAATTGGCTCTAGAAATGACAATTGGGGAGTGTGTGTGCATGTGTGTGTGTGTGTGTGTGTGTGTGTGTGTGTGTGTGTGTGTGTGTGTGTGTGTGTGTGTGTGTGTGTGTGTGTGTGTGTGTGTTGATCCAGCCAGCTGACTGCAGGCCTAATTGGCAGCTTGTTAAGCAATTTGGATCCTGCAGTGGATCTATTGATGTTTGGGTGAACACACACTCACACACACACACAATTTCTATTTGGCCAGTTGTATTTCTTAAATAGAACTACCTGTTGTATTTGTTTTCTTTATACTGTGTGGCCTCTCACCTGCTCAGATGATACAGTATAGAGTAGAGCTGTTGGTCCTTTTTGGTCCTCGGAGGCACCGGTAATGGAAGAAAGTACTCAGTTCTTTTACTTTGTCTCTTAGAATTAAAACCAGGAGGTGTGTATCCACATTTTTGTGCGACAGCACGGTCAGCTCCTTGCCTTCAGTATTGAAAATAAGTATTTACACTCTTACAGTGTAAATATCATGGAAGGACATGTGTGATTCAAGCCGCCAGCTGATGACTTTTAGCCTGCACCATTACAAAAATGAGGCATGGGCCTGGTGAACGGCCTCTTGTGCAACCAGAATTTGTTTCGAAACAGCTGCATCTGTAATAAAACTGTGGTTTATCTGGTTAATTTACTATAGTTTCTTCCTCCTGGATGCGAGTCCAGCAACTGCGTGACAGAGCAGCTGTCACCAGTAACGAAGCACAGAGCTCAGAAGAATATCTAAAGGCTTATGAATATGCCTCAGTAGAGAAGCTAGGATTACTAATACAAAGCTGGAGACAGGAAGACAAGGGAGAGGTGATGTGAGAAAGACAAGAGCAGCAGACGGACGATGTGATGGACGGGGAGGGAGGGGGGACATATTTACATACACAACAATCCATAGTGACAGACAGACAAACCTCTCCTGGAGAGACGGTGGTGATAGACAGAGAGGAAAGCAGGAAGTTAATGAGTAGATTGTGGGCCAATAACATAACCAGTCACCCACAACAACGCACTGCCCGTACTCCTTACCTGTCTGCCTTGCTGCACTGCATTCTGGGAGTGGAAGGGCAGAGCGGAGCGGCGATGGGATTTGAAAGGCGTTCTGCATGGGCGACTCACTGATTTGCATTCAACAGCGGAGACACACAAACATCGGCAAAAAACACCCGCCGAGCACACGCACATTGTGGAAAAAAAAAAAAAATGTTTGTAAGCACGCACACACACATGCAACCACATATGAGCACACACACATGGATACTGCGGACTAATTATTAACCCTTAACATGTTCAAGTGGGCTGAATGAGTGTGTGTGAGGTGATTGGAGGGAGGAAGAGGAAAAGAAGAAGAAGAAGGATTAGAGGTTGGAGGGGATACGCTCACCCCTCTCAAAAACCTTCTCCTCAACTCTCTCTTTTTTTTTTTTTTTTCTCCGGCGTGTTATTTTTCGCTTTACGATTCTGATAATGATGATATTAGAGGGATGAGGAGGGGGAGGAGGAAGGAGAGGAGGGGATGATGGGCGCCGCATGCAATTGTTCGCCCTGCCTTTCCTCTTCTTCTTTTTTTTTTTTCTTTTACTGCTACACATCGCGTGGAGAGAGGGGAAAGAGATAGAGGAAGACAGAAGGGGGGGTCTCCTCAATGACTAATTTTCCTTTCTTTTACGGCAGCATAAATTTAACAGGAGGGGGGGTTGCGGGGTAGAGTAGAAATCCTTTTAGCGCTCTGATTTATGTACGTCTGATGGGCGAATCATAGATCACCGCCGGAAGATGGCAGACACACTGATGATGATGGGGCCCTTCGACGGGGCCCACTAATGCCCCGCCGAACAAAATGTAACCAATCTGTGGGGGCCCTCAAGCATGCAATGGTCCTCTAATAGAAACTATAGCAAACTGTACGCCTGTCACCTATGACGGGGCGCTGGGGGAGGTGTGTGTGAGCATGTGTGTGGAGTAGAAAGTGAGAAGAAGGAAAGAGAGGAAGTTAAAAAAAAAAAAAGGCCTGCTCCGAAGTGAGAGAAGAGAACGATAACTGACGGAGACAGACGCGTATGATCCAAAACAAAACAGATCCATACAGAGATAGATGAAAAAAAAAACAATAGGTAGTAAGAGAGAAAGGCAGAGAAGCAAAGGCGGGAAAAAGTAAACGGAGAGAGAGAGAGAGGGAGGGAGGGAGAGGGGAGAGCCCAGTTGAAGGGGACTCTAAATGTCAAGTTGAAAAAAAAAAAAAAATCAAATAAAAAAGCAACCCAAGGGGTAAACAGCTAAACAATAGACAACAACAAGTAAACGACGCGTGAGTGTCCACCTTAAATCACCCAATCACACACACACAAGTGCACATACACACATACGCGGGGCCCGATGCACAGTGCGGCGCATGCAGCCCCACCAATCATCTTTATATCAAAACATCATTATGCTGGCTGACAGCAGCTAAGATTCCAGCGAGGCCTCGTTGTCATAAATCGTCAGCTGTTGCAGTGCTGCAAAGAGAGCCTTTTCATTTAGGAATGTCAAAGCTCTCCTGAGCCTCGTAAAGATTGTAGGGGACTCGGGAGATGAGGGGAACAGAGGTAGAGATGGCAGAGCCGGGGAGAGGAGGGGGGATAAGTGAAGATGGCACGGCAGTTTGAGATGGCATCGGGCTGACAGCTGACTACGCTAGCATGGATGTTAAAACACATAGTTCAGACTTCTGGACTTACTGACAACTTGTCCTGTGTTGTGACACACATCTGTGGCATCCAATATTGCCGCACACAATGAATTCAACGGGAATGGTGTGACTGCTGTGTGCCTCAGGGGCTTTGTTAGGCCATGAGCTGGAATGTGTATTTTCATTTGAGGTACATCTTCTTGTTTTGTTCATTTCAGACATTCATGATGAACCTAATACAGTGCATCCTAATGACTCTAGTGTTCTCCTTACTTTTCTGTTACGATACGTGTATACGTATTAACATTGTTTTAACTAACCTCCTGTCCGTTTTGCAGGACTTCTTCTTTACGTCACCACATATATCCAGACCGGTAATCTCAGGAGGATCCTACTCTCTGTCACGAGCAGACAGGACTGCCTCTTTATAGAGTTCTCTGTCCTGATTGGATAAAGTGGACAGGGATACCAGAAAATGTCTTTTCTCTTCTACTGCATGAGCAGGGAGAGCAAAGACAGATTATTGAACAAACACTCCATTACAGTGATTACTGTTGGAATATAGAGCTATTTTATTTTTAATTCATTAAAATGTATTCATAACATTTTGGTTGTCTAGCAAAATATAATGACATCATCAAGCCATAATTAAATGTTTTGCAAACCTTTGATTTATGACCAAGTCCCTTTCAAATGAATGATATTCTCATCAGTCTTGCTATATTCTGTGTTTAGTGCAAATTAGCAAATGTTAGCACGCTGACATGGTGCAATCAGGTGGCCTAATACTTACACTTGTGGAGCGGTTAAGTTGCAACAGATTCATCCATCGAGGACCTCTACCTCTTCAGGCACAGTTTATTGGTCGATAGGGTCAGGTACAGTTTTTTCGTCAATAAGGTCCAGTGTGCTGGATTTAGTGACATCTAGCAGTGAATCTGCTGATTGCAACCAACTGAACACCCCTCGTCTCACCTTCCCATTCCGCGAAACTCACAAAAACCCTGTAGGGCCCACGTTAGTTTGGTTTGTCTGCTCTGGACGACTGTAGAAACAAGGCCTACTCCTTAGAAAAGGAGCCACTGTAGATCCCTCTGTGGATATAAAAGGCTCATTCTGAGGTTACAATAACACAACATTTATTTTTTAATTTCAGGTGATTACATCCTAATAAATATTATATTCAAACTCTGCCGATGGATTCCTCTAAATCCTACACACTGGACCATTGAAATAATTTGTTTAAGTAGTCCACTTCAACATCTCTGTAACAAATCCTGTATCTGTCAAGCTGACACCTCATTCTTTCTATGTTTGTGAAGTTTTCAATGTTCAGTTTTGGTTGATGATATGGAAGACATTTCATTAAATCCTCTAAGGCTTCTGTAAGTCATTATATAGAGGGGTGTTACTAATATTTTAACGTGTGTATTTTAATTATGTGTGTAAGGGGAGCACATTAAAACATGAACATGATTCTTCAGATATAAGATAAAGGGTGAAAGTGGAAAGGAATAGCTTCAGTTCATAGCCGTTCATCAAATCTATCAGTAAATAACCACAAATTAAAGCTGACAGTCTGCACTTCACAGTCACTGTGTCATTTCACATCAAAAAGGAGGAGTATGAAGAAAAAAAAAAACACCTTATGTATGTCTGCATTTGTGTGTGTGTGTCTGTGACTAATGTACTGGAGAGCTCTTCACTGGTGCTGACGAAAAGACAAGTTTGCGTCGCTGGTGCCAGTGTGTCCCTCCAGGGCTCCAGTCCATCCACTGGCAGGGGAGATGAACTGAGACAAGATGTCAGAGCAGGAAATGTCAGACCACTGCCAAACCGCTGTGGTACACACCCCTGACAGGCACACACACACACACACACACACACACACACACACACACACACACACACACACAAACAGACATGCGCTTGTTTCTGGATTTCACATCAAAAAATGGGTCCACCAAAAGGTTTCATTCACCCTTTTAAAATCCTGACACAGATCTCAAAATTTAACACATTTTATTTCAGGAAGGTTTCATTCAAACGGTGTGTATCCATTTACGTTCCTAAAAGTTTGTGGTAAACACTTGGAGGAGTGACAAAGAAAATGTTTGCCAGAGATAAAAAAAAAAACGAGGTTTGCGGGGGGAAAATGGAGTGATGCGCACGGCAGCAGTTTATGTCCGCTGGCCTGTTCTTCTGTTTGTTTTCTTTGGTGGTGTGTACACATTACAGATGTCTTGAGTAATGCCTCCATCTGTAATCTCTCTCTCTAGCTCCCTCCCTCTCTCTCTCTCTCTCCCTCTGCTGTCCTCGGGACTCTGTTTTCCTTAAGTGTGTCAATTTGGGTCTCCTTGCTCAAGTTCAAACATTTAGCCCCCAAACAGCCATTTGTCTCCAACTTAGCAGACAGAGAGACCATAATAGAAGAAAATACCCCAAGAAATGAAGAGAGCGAGAGTGGGAGGAAAAAAGACATCTTGTATGTTTGACGGCACTTTTTGCTGCCTGGTTAGCACACACACACAGACACACACACACACACACACACACACACACACACACACACACACACACACACATATACACCCCCCCCCCGTCTTGTCTGGTTACTGGCTGTGCACTTGCAGTCCCTCTAGGGCACGTGTGGTCACTCTGTGTGATTGTGTGTGCGCGCTGTTGGGTGAGGGGAGTTCAACCAATGCCAATCCCCCCCCTCAACCATCCACACTCACACACACACACACACACACACACGCACGTACACACCCCTCTCTTCGCAAAGCTACAGATGATGTGCCGTCCAGCTGCATTTCCATCACTGTGACGATGAGTGCTCCTGCCAAACGCCCGGCAACCAGAGTCACATCTGCTCCTGTCTCTGTCGCCACAGCCATACTGCCGAAGTCTGCACGACAACCAGCACACGACCAGGGGGCAACAACGGGTGGCACAGAAAAGAGAATAAGCGAGGGAGAGAGAGAAAGAGAGAGTCAGTTATGGAAAATAATATCGCGGTTTTGAAAAACTATCACTAATTGATTAACATAATGCAGAGAAAGCACATTCTAACTTGTGTTTTGGTGGCATCTGAAAACATGGTGACTGAAGGTGTATGTGACAATGAATCATTTAGCATCAAAATGAGACCATGTCCCGGATGTTGCCACTGGATATGAAAACAGTGCTAATGATGGATCCAAAACCAGAGCGACAGCGTTCTTATATGGGTCTCTAATGACATCATATTTTGTCAAATGCTGCATGAGGCCTCAGTCAGTCCCTGTACAAAACAATTTTGCGAAAATTCTGAAAATTCTGGAAACGTACTTTCTGTTAGTAAAGGTAGCTTTAGAAGAATAACCCCAAACCACATTTTCAGGGTGCAGGTTTCACGCTGATATCAGATCGTAAACCTGAACATTTCAAAGTAAATGAGTTCTACATCAGAATCGAACCCTCTGAGAACTGACTCGAAAGCTTTATAGCTTTCACACTTTCTATGATTTCTGCTGTCCCTTCTCCCAAATAAATCTTTCAACCAGTACACTGTGAAATCTGACAAAGTGAATTTACTTACAGAAAAATCGAGGAGACCTCAAAATTACTAAAGCAGACTAAGAGTTTAAAGTTGTTAAAACTTTCCACCTTGTACAACAAAATGTTATAGTCTACTTTAAGTGGTAATCAGTGTCAGCATTGCTACAGTTTTACAAGTTTACAGAAAACTCAGAAAAAGAGATTATTTGAAACTAAATTGAAATAGCTTGATTTTTTACACAAGGTTAAGTTTTATATTGAAATAGAATAAGGTGTATTTTGCTGGTTAATTTTATCTTCAAGAAGTGATCTTTGATTTCTGTTTAGTATTTAATTCTTAAAATGCAAGGTGATGGCAATAAATGAAACTACAACAAATCTGTCAGTGACTCT
>OZ023155.1:9492851-9755351 GCA_963678695.2 Diplodus puntazzo | reverse complement strand
ATATACGGCGAGCTTGAATGTAGTCTAATTTTCCATAATGAACTGCGGCCCAATCCTCACCTTCATCATCTTTAGATCTCATCTTATGGAAGTGGAAAGAAATCAATTTTCACTCTTATTAAGGGAGGCCTACTCCTGCTTAAGTCTCTGATTCGAGTGTGTGCATTTGTGTGAGTGCATGGGGGTTATCCTCTCTCTCTCTCTCTCTCTCTCTCCCTCTCTGCTCGTTCTCTCACTCCTGGTATCTTTCTCTCCCTCTATCTGTCCCTAATGTATGACTCTCTTCGTTTTTCCCTTTGTGTCCATTTTTCATTCGTACTCTTCTTGCTGCGATTATCCCAGCGCATATCAGAGGCTCTTAATGAAGATTCACAACATTTTCCCCTCCCAGCTAATACCTTATCAAAGGAGAAATCTCGTTCCAGAAAATCAATTTTCTTTCATATTATTAAGTCCTCCTCTACTGCACTTGCATGCGTGATTCCTTTGGTTTAGCAGCGCGAAGCAACAGTGAGGGACTTAACCCTGAGAGCCCCTGCACACTCCATCCACACACATGGGCCGATCTGATATCTCTCGTGGCTTAAGCAGATATGAGGGCAAAGGTAAGAGCGGAATGAGAAGAGAAGAGAAGAGAAGAGAAGAGAAGAGAAGAGAAGAGAAGAGAAGAGAAGAGAAGAGAAGAGAAGAGAAGAGAAGAGAATTCTGGAGGTTGTGTGAAACTTTCCAACACTTTTAACTCCAACACTTTTACATACACTCTTCACTTTTACCAGCTGTTCTTTAATCAAAATGTTGTTTTCTGTTCATATCAGATGAAGCACTTGTCCCAGTGTGAGTGTCAAACGTTTCAACATTATTCTAATTTTCCTTTCGTTCTAATGTTACAGCATAATTTGCAGGATATTTCATTAACACAATGTATAGAAACATACCAAAGCACTCTCCCAGCATGCTCCTGGCCGTTTTGGAGAAAAACATTTTTTTCGATTCCCATTCCAAATGTGGAAAACCTCAATTTTAGCTTACCATTTTCATACGAACAGAGGCTTCTATCGGTTCACTGTGTTTGTTTTATCCATATTTTTGCACCTTTTCTGAAAGCTTATGGATACGGACCAGCAGTGCAGTACCTCTCATAGTCCTGGGGGCAGTGTGGCAGTGTAGCCAATAGTTCAAGTGAGACATGACCACAAGATAAGAAAAAAAAGGCGAGCTGTGTGATGTTACTTCACATGGGCACAGAGACAAACAGTTACTACCGAACAGCTGAAAGGAGGTTGAATAGGAAATAAATGTGGGTTGGATGGTGGCGAAAAAGATATCCACAAGACATCCATGCCAACGTGAAGGACGTGTGAAAGTATGTAGGCAGTGACGGTTCTGTTTGTTCGAATTTTCATACATAAAGGGAGCATAGCAGGCTTTAATATTGGCACTTTGTGTTAGTGTCTCACCAACCTGACTTGTTTACAAACAATAACCAACAAATCCTGCATAGTTTGCCTTTAAATACAGCAGAGAAGAACAGGAAATATGAGAATGTGATGTGCAAAATATGACCCGAGGCGAAGTTCATATGCTGAAACTGGATCCACTGCTGCACCTGTGAGTACAGCATGTCCAGCAGCTCGCAGGATGCTTATTCAATGCATATTTTTCCTTTTATCCGGGTCATCGCTGCAATCATATACATTTGAACTTTACTGTAAAGTGAATGGATGGCATCTCACAGAGGTCATGAAGCCAGACGCATAATCCATAACAAGTTTAGCGGTGAGGTCCTCAGGCCGCTGAGCCACCACAACTTTCCCTGAGTATACTTCACTGTTGAGTGATACCAGCTGGACATCCCCATTCCTCTTTTAATAAGAGCAGAAGATGCAGAAATCAATATGCCAAGGTCAAGGTAATGTTACTTATCTAACCAGGAGAAATTTGTGTGTCAATATAGTCAGCGAGTGCTTTCAGTTCTTTAAGTGGCTTGAGGTTTGACGATTCCTCCCTGACTGATGGTGCGATATTCCTTTATATATACATATACATTATTTCCAGGAAAATATGGAAGGAATTATTAAGAATATAAAGAAGGAATTACTTATAAGATAAGATAAGATAATATAAGATAAGTGGAAAATGTTCTCCTGCTGTCTGAAATCTAGTTTTGTAATTCATTTTAAATCATATGAAAAATACATCAGTTTTACTTTTACATATTCTGCCCATATTTTATTTTACATACACGTACTTACACACTATACGTAACTGTGTATTTACCACCAAAGACAGACTGAGAGACTGTACACTTTATCTACTGTTGGGAAGTGATGAACTGCATATTTTCACGTGTAGCCGACATATATCTCATAATTAGCCTCATTAAATGCACAACAAACTGTAAACCTGTCACTGTATGGATTATATACTGTAAGGATCAGGTCCAAGTGTGCATTGGCAGGGCGGTATTACTCTCTCATCATCGTATGTTCATTCATTATAAATTAATCCAAAGGATTTACACATCACCAAGGAAATGTTGCCAACTTGAAATGGCCTCAACTCCGCTCCGCTCCTTCAGGCCTCTTAAAAGCAATTGGTACATAAGGAGGATGTGCACTGGATCCTCTAGAGTTCAGGCTCTGTATTGATGAATCATGAGTGATGTGACGCATTAAGCCTTTGCAACAATACAATACTACTGGTAAGTAATAATAGAGATCAGAAAATGTAAATATATATTGTTTATGTCTTAACAGCTGCTATAAGTAGATGCTGAGCAGTTCTCTCCCTTTTGTGAAGAGCAGGTCGCTCAAAGTGGGGCTCGCTGGCCAAAGTCAGCCCACCATAAGGCTTGATTTGGCCTGCTGGATGTTTCTAGAGAGCTGAATTTTAAAAGATTATCCTGGCAAAAACATTTTGAAACATAAAAGTCAAGCACAGGAAAGAAAACTACTTATTAATTGGATCGTCAACATTTCTTTATTTGCCTCTCACAGCTTTCATATAGTACCTTTCTCGCCTGGGCCACCACCACGTTTCAGTTTTTGGCCCTCCAAGGGGCAAAGGTTTGGGCAAACAGTGTAAAGTATAGTACACAATGTGTGCAGAATCTACATAAACAGAAAGTGGTTTTAAATCAGTCTAATTGTGCTTTAAAGAAATTAGATCTGGAAAAAGCCTTCAACCAATCAGATGTCTTGTCTGAAAAACCCCATTTCATGCAACCATCAATAATGAAATATGAAAGCATGCTCTAGTTAGCAATGATGTAGCCTGTTTTCTTCCTCACGTCCAACTAAAAGCCAAACTTCATACTGACTCTGAGAAAACAACAGTCAGTTGTTTTCACGCCTTGCTTCAGTGGGTAAGAGCTACTGTGATAGACTATAGGAATAAGGCCTACTGCGCAGGAATAGGCCCTATGGCAGAGCTGCTGGGTGATAGATAAAGTAGGGCAGGGGTAATGATGAGGCATCATCGATGTAAATGATACTCAGGGAGGCCTGGCGAGAGGTGTGTGGGGGGGAGGGGGCCGCAAGCAGGTGAGAGGGAGAAAAAAGAGAGAGATGTGGGCAGCTGAGAGAGACACCAGCACTCATGAGAGATGGGAGCAGGTGAGAGGGAGGGTGGGAGGAGAGGTGGATGGATGGAGGGAGGGAGAGAGGGAATAGGGATGATGAAGAGGGAGAGGAGAGAGAAACAGAGGTGTTGGGGGTGGTGATGTATGTAGGCCTGTCAGAGAGTGGTCGGGGAAGATGCAGTGTGCTCCTTACACTGGGGAAGCAACACCCCCACCCACCCAACCACACACCCAACTACACACACACACACACACACACACACACACACACACACACACACACACACACACACACACACACACACACACACACACACACACACACACACACACACATTTGGCTTCCATCCCACAACCACCCACCCACCCACCACCTCTCCCTAGGTTGGCCTGGATGTAGCGGCTGACTAATAACCTAAAGGTTGTTGGGTTGATCCCCGCCACAGACAGGGGTGTTTTCTGGCTGTGAGCTGGCAGCTGGAGGATGCTGGTATTACTTCTAAAGTTCTCACTGGCGATGCCCTTGAATAAGACACAGAGTCCCATGTTGCACTGCAGGTGGCCGCTAGCATCTCTGATGAAATGCAAATGTATGGAAGGGGTTGAAATAGTGATAGGAGGAAAGACCTATTTCAGTTACCTGGTTTATAAATGTCAACTTCTTAAACAGCACTTATTTAAGAGGAAACTTAAAGAGGAACTCTGTTTTACATTCTAGTCTTAAGCATTGATTGTATAAAATGGGGACAGAGCAAAAATGGCTTAATGCTGCACTCTTTCTACTGGCCAGC
Source organism: Diplodus puntazzo (assembly GCA_963678695.2). Classification (NCBI taxonomy): domain Eukaryota; kingdom Metazoa; phylum Chordata; class Actinopteri; order Spariformes; family Sparidae; genus Diplodus; species Diplodus puntazzo. The sequence continues at coordinate 9,750,980 of OZ023155.1, read as the reverse complement.
AGGGGGCGACTTCGCTAATTTGCAAAAATACGATTTCTCAGTAGGTATATTACCTCAATAAAAAGTTACCTAATGAGTTTATACTCCCAATCTCTATTTTCAAGTCTTCTTCAATGCAGCACGATGTTCATTTTGTAAATTATTGTCCCATTTAGAGTAAAATAGACGATAAAGCAGGGAGGGCTTCAGGGTGTGGTTATTTTGTGATTGACAAGTCGCTACCACGGCGTGTCCTTGTGTTACCAATCAGATTCAATCAGGATATCCTCCCCACCTTCCCCCTTTTGTTCAAATATGGTCACCTCTGGCTAAAAAAAAAAAAAAAGATGGCAACGGCCATCATAGAGCTTTCCCCTGTTGAAGTCAGACATTTTGTGGAACCTTCCATCCAACCCAACCTCCTGAAAGACTCCCGACATACAAGACTAGTTAGAACTACAGCCTCAATCACTTGAATATCAACTTCTGGAATTTTTGTGGACTTTGCTGAAACAGCTGCTGTTTTCTTTGGGAGAACAGTCTCTCTCTAGTTCAGATCATCGTTTATGACTTTGTCAAATAAAATTTCATGCTCAATCACAGAGGAACGTTGATGACATCTTGACACAGAAACTTTTGCATCCCTGTAATGTGCGTTCATAAAACATTGTCGCTTGGAATATATCTGCTAACTTCAGTAAGCGTTTTCTACATTTTGTGATCTCCCAGGGAACAAACCTGATCTCCATGCGTCCGGCTACATGCTGTACTTAGCGTGTGGGTGGTGAGAACAATATAATGGCGGTGGATCATGTTTTCACTCCTCAAGAAGAATCTTATCACACAACATCTTTTCACATGGCAGACTCTTTACAAAACCATGACTCTGACAAAAAAAGTACTCCTGTTTTTGATGTTGAAATGCTCTGATATAAAACTTTATAGTCGCCATGTTTTGGTGAGATTTTTCTCTTAACCACACAGATGACCACATACAGTACAGAGAAAAGTGAGTGAATATCATTGTAGGTGCATGCTACCCATTTTAAGTCATATTTCTTTAAGAGATAGTTTACGGAAAACCTTCCTCAACTCGCACTTCCTAAACCAACTTTAGAATACATCCCTGTATCTGTCTGTATGCCCTCAGTTTACGTACAGGCATATGAAGGTGTGTATAGCAAGATTAGAAATGTGTGTTTTCTGAGTGTCTGTGTGTCGGTGTTTCGACTCGGAGAGCAGCGTAATCCATTCTCTCCACAGTGGTATGGAGAGACACTGTTGTCATGGCGTGTCTCACACACACACACACACACACACACACACACACACACACACACACACACACACACACACACACACACACACACAGAGACACTCTCAGACACACAAGCGGTTGTCATGCTGTGTTACATGGAGCCGTGATCACATTATCTAGCGCTGGACCCTACACACTCATTCACTTATACAGCATTCTCTGTTGATTTCCTTCACATGCGCACACACACACACACACACACACACACACACACACACACACACACACACACACACACACACACACACACACACACACACAGAGACAATATAGGAACCAATGGCTCACCTGATGGGCCGGCTGAGATGCAGGGAGGAGAGCAGCAACCACACAAACACAAACACACACACATGCACGCACAGTGGTCCTGCTGACAAGCTCTTCCACGCCAGATTAATCTGGTTTACAGTCTTATCTGAGCACAGATAGCACCTCCACAGGCACACACACACACACACACACACACACTCACACACACAAATATAATATCACAAACTACATTTGGAGCGGGAGGGGCAATGAACTGGAGACATGCACACACACACACATAGTTACACACACAGATGCTGGTCACAAGAATACAATTGCCTGTTTACCTGCAGGTGGGCCGGTCAGGAGAAAACAGCCAAACAAAACAAACAATAGTATATTTATATATATAAAAAAAGAGTGAATCAAGAAAAACAAGTGCTGAAAAGAGAGAAAGAACTTGTCCAAGTGAGGGGCTGCGAGCAGGTGGGGGGGCAGCAGGAGAAAGTTTGGATTCGACAAACATCACATTAGTCACAGCGAGGAATCTCCACTCGCTCCCCCACCCAGAAAGAAACATAACCAGAAGAATATTGAAGCAGTAATCCTCCAAACTTCTGTGTCCTTTCTGCCTCGTGAAGGTCAACCTGCAGTTTAAAACATTTTTTTGCATTTTCTTTTATTTCTTACTACTCTCCATTGTTTTTTTTGGTTTTGCTTTTTTGCGCATTTTATGATTCACTAATGCTGGAAAATTCTGCCCTAAAATGTTGGTTGGAACCATCCAAGCTGTCATCCGACCAGAGGGGAAACCAAAGGGAACATGCTGAAAATATGTATTTGTGTTTTGTTGCTTGTGAGTTATGGTGCTCGAAACAAGAAAATATTATGAAAAACAATTAAAGCATAAAGTACATGTGCATGTCTGTGTCCATTTAAATCAGTCCACTAAATCAGCTAAGCTATCATTTTTCAGTCTGTAAATCTGTAAAGTTAATCAAATATCGGAGAGCTTTTTTCATATCAAGACGATAAAGATGTGACAGAATAAATTCTAGCATTCAGTCAGTCTATTTCGGCAACCCTCCCCTTCACCTCCCACTCCTCCTGCATCCTTTTCCCCCTCAGCTTCCACGGAGGAGACTTATTGATTTGGCGTCTCCTTTCCATGCTCAAGATGAAATAATTAGTGGCTGTGGAGGAGAGAAATACAGAGGGAGATGATGATGTGGAGAGCACAAAAATACAGAAGAGGAGAGGAATATATAGTAAATGAAGAAAGAAAGAAAGAAAGAAAGAAAGAAAGAAAGAAAGAAAGAAAGAAAGAAAGAAAGAAAGAAACAGAGGACAGGGAAAAGGAGGCCACAGAAATAAAGATTTCTCTGCTGGGAGAGAAGCGAGCAGTAGGATTAAGATGATTTCATTAACAATCCTCTGCGACTTCACCCTTAAACCCCCAGATTACACACACACACACACACACACACACACACACATACACACACACAAAATGTCTGTGCGTGAGACAGAATGTAACACTTCATCAGTTGGACCAACGTGTTTCAATCTACCAAATAAATACTAATGAAACAATTGTTTTTTTAACTTATTTTTGAACACTAATGACAGAGTGTATTCATTCTCTAAATTATTACATTTTTTATTATTTTGATACTGTAGAATGTCCAGCATTATCTGATTGTTGCCTGATTGTTTATTGCTATAAACGCTGTTGATTGGATATTTACAGTTATACAAAAAAAAATGCAAAAAAGCAACAAAAACAATGCAGTTTTATATTTTGAAAATCAAACTGTGTAAAATGTTGAACGAGAAATGTAGAATTCCTTTCTTGCTGAACTCAAACTGGATCCTGACCCGGATTGTTCTGAACTGAAACAGGAACAGGTGGTGCTTTCTTGCGTTATAATTTTTGTCTTGTATTGTTTTGTTTGTATTTTCTGATTCAGCTCTGGATTTTGTGTATTTCATTGTTGAGTTTGTGTTTTGTAAAATCTCTTGTGCATTTGTTGTTGAGTTTTATGTGTTTCAATGGCATTGGGCATGAGCTTTGGCTATAAATGCTGCAGTGTGTGGCATTGGGTAATGCCACATACTTGTCCTCGCACAAATAAACAATTTATTAATCAATTAATGGAAAATAGATAAATATGACCTGTTCATAAACATTGATGAATGAAAAGAGAAACATGATAAAGATACAGCCTGACAATTCTTGGTATAAAAACACTGAGTTTTTTTTCCCAGCATGAGCACAATGCAGTGGTTGTGAATAGAACACACGCACGCACACACACATACACACACACACACACACACACACACACACACACACAAAGCTTTAAAGAAAAGAAGAAAAAAAAACTATTAGATTTGTGTGAATGCACAACAACAACAACAACAACAATAACAGTGTGTATTATTACAGTGACGGCGGGAAACTAAACTCCCCTGTTCACTCCTCACAGGGAAAACTGGATGAGTGTCAATTCCAATTTCTCACCAATTTCTCTCTCTGCCTCAGTCAAAAACTGTGATTGTGAGTCAAGTTGAGTTGATCGGAATAAACAGGAGCAAACAAAATCAGACGCGTCATCATCAGCGCTGTCGCTGCCTCTCTCTCTGCATGCCCATCATTCCCGCTCGTTTCCACACACCCTTCTCTCTCTTTTTCTCCTTTTCTATTTTTTTATATTTCTCCTACTTCCTTCCCTTTCACATCCCTGCATCTCCTCCGCACTCTCTCTTTCTCCTGCCGCCTCCTGCGCTCTCACTTGTGCAACCTCTCCTTTGCTTTGTAATGGACAGCTGTCGCCTGTGTGTGTTCATGTGTGTGTGTGTGTGTGTGTGTGTGTGTGTGTGTGTGTGTGTGTGTGTGTGTGTGTGTGTGTGTGCTGTCTGTCTGTACTGAATGCTGTGAGTGGCCTCTACTGGCTGACTGAAGGGAATTAAAAATGATTCATAGAAACTGAACACACGCATGCACACACAAGGAAAAATGCGATGAATGACTCAAATCCAAATACCCTCTCTGTATATGAGATTATGCTGCTTGCAGTGTTGCAAAGAAGGCCACAAAGTTACCTGTTTGTATACGTTTCCTTTTGTGTAGGAACAATGTACTGAATATGTGTGTGTATGCGTGTGTGTAGCTATGCTGGGTGCAGTACAGGGAACAGCAGGCCATAGATTTATTGCTTTCAGGGGAGTAGAAGGCTGCCGGCCCCAGGGGTCTGTCCTCACATCAATATAACAATGACACACATCGACCCAACAACGGGCCGCTTGCTTCATCACTAGGACAAAGTAGCATCAATAGTTACAGAGAGAGTGCCAGCAAGAATAGAATTGAACAGGAGAATGCCCATGGGATGGGAAAGTAGATGTAAAAACGACAAAATATAGAAGATTTAAGATAAATACTTTATTGTATCATGTGGATTTAGTTATGTTTCATGTAGAACTAAATCTGATAAAACTTCTACAAAACCGTATGAAGCCGTCAGTAGAGTGAGTGTCCAGAAACAACTGCATAATGTGATTAAATGAGATTTGAAATGTTTGCAATGGTGACATAACAATTTTGAGGCTGTACCGTGTGACCTCGATGCATTTTTATTCAAATGCTCTTGTTATATTTTGTCCCCCTTATTTGTAAAGTAAACAAACATATTCAACATTTTACATTCACCCTTCAGTATAACCAGCGTTAGTAGGGTTAATTCAAAAATGTATTCTAGTACAGCTACTAATCCAAGTATTATAATATTAAAGTGATGTTACTTAATTACGTTCCATTACTTTTGGATCACCTCAATACCAAACGTGTGCAAATAAAGAGGAAAGAGAAGAAGTATCAACAAGATTACTTCATAATCGGACAAGTGTCTTCTGTAAGAAAACACACTTGTGTATTTGGTTTCACTTGAGACAGAGTGATGTTGTGAGAGACTCGAAGTGAAGTGTTGTCATGCGTGCACATGTGCATGGTTACAGACTAGTACATCAAACTGATACGTGTTATTTATAATCTAAATACATCTTTTTTTACACTTGGCTGGAAAACTGTTGCTTTTTTGTATCCTAATTATGTAATCAGCCTGAGTAAATCCTACAACTAACACTCAAACTAAAGCATCAAAAAAGACAACTTATGTAAATCAGCAAATCTCTGGCAAGCTGAGGTTCATTGTACAGTTTATTTTCATACAATACAATAGTCAGAAAATACACTAAGTGCATCTAAAATATATAATATGTATAATAATGCTTCAAATGTGAATATTGTGTCTGTAGATAATCAATAGTTTAGTCTTCAAATACTCATATGAAAGTAAGAATTCACTGTAATGCCTCTGTCTTCAACCTAACAGCACACACACAGACACATTTACAGATACACGTATACACTGACAAACACACACACCACCCACACTCATCCCAACAGCGCAGCTGGCTCAGTGATAAATAGACTTATTCTGGAAAAATCAACATTGGTCAACATTGTAATCACCACCTTTGCTCTTTATAGAATTTCTGGAGGACTGCATGATAAATCTAAAATGGGGACATTTGCACTGTGTGTGTGTGTGTGTGTGTGTGTGTGCATTTGTGATATACTATGTGTAACACACACTTCATGATGTGGTGTGTGTGTGTGTGTGTGTGTGTGTGTGTGTGTGTGTGTGTGTGTGTGTGTTTGCTAATAAAACTGTAACGATCACAGCCTTTATGCACTTAGCAAGTGTTTTATTGTAATCACCATGGCGACATAGTCGTTGCATGACGATGAGGTGACAACATGCCAGCACAAAGGCGCACAAACACACACACAAAACCGCATCAAATAATGAGGCTGCCACTGCGTGAAACACTCTCTCGTATACATACAAACATCAGAGATAGAAAATGTCTCAATTCTTTGATTGTCAAAATAAAAGACTAATTTTACTTTATTGTTTCTTCTTTCTTATATGATTTTAGATTCTAGTTAAGTCAGATCCTGCTTAACATTTGAAAATGAGGTGTGATGAGAGACACCGAAATGAGGAAAAGACGAACAAGTTGTGAAATCAGACCTATGACACAAAAGAGAAAGAAAAAGGAAATAAAATAAAAACAGTGACGAGCAAAACTCAAATGGAAAAGAGAGACAGACGAGGGGGAAACAAATGAGAGAGAAATGAGAGAGACAATGTGCTGTAACACTGAGTGGACAGACTTTGTTGCCATTGACTGATGAAAAGTCCATATGTTACAGAGCCATCATAAATTATGTCCCGCAACGTATGGTAGAGGGGGCACCAGGGTTTCTATGTGTATGTGTGTGTGTCATCCAGAAATAGGACACCCACCCAGCTAGTGAGACAGTGAGCCAAAGAAAAAGAATAGCTCTACCTCGCTACCAGGACAGACCTGCTGCACCTACAGCAGCCACGCCTGATGCTGTTCACACACACACACACACACACACACACACACACACACACACACACACACACACACACACACACACACACACACACACACACATTCTGTGCAAACACACACTCTGAAACATGTATGTGCATATGCGCTGGCTCCACTTTTAGACTTGGTACAACAGCAGAGGAAAGAAAAGTGCCGACACGACACAAAGAGGATAAGCGCACGTAAATTTGGATTTAATAATATTCTAAGCTAAAAAAAAAAGGGGGACGATGATGGAGAGGCTCTTTCTGGGTGAGGTAGAGGAAGAGAAGAGGTGAAAAAGAAGCTGAAAGAGTTAACTAAGGCCTGGGTCTAAAAGTTAAAGAAGACTTTGAGAATGCGTGTTTGGAGACAGGAACTGTGGCCCTCAGCAGGGGACTGACTATATCCAGGGGCTGGTGGCAGAAGACTGGTTGAATGTAAGTAACCAGTAGGGTTAGGGTTAGGGGTTAGTGGCTAGTAGTGGAAGTAACTAATTACATCTACTCAAATGACTGTAAATAAGTAATGTTTTAGGTACTTTTAAGATAAGTGTTTAGTATTTTTCTGTCCTATATAATTTTACTTATACTTCATCAATTATAATATAGTACAATTTGAATTAATATCCAAACGTTTCATTTGCAATTGTGTTGCTATCTGACCACAAACAGGCCAATAACAAACCCTGACATGCAAAATGCATAAACATCAACGGTAAAAAAAGTAACTTAAAAAGGTGTTTGAGAGGAATACTTGGGATTTTTACTTAGGTATAATTCTAAGAAGATTAGTTTTAGTTGCAACTGAGTAACATTTAAGTAATATACAATCAATATGACACCAAGTGGTAGAATGATATTTACATATTGAGGAATTCCTTTTATCCAAAGTAATTCAAATCTAAACTAAAAGCAAAACTAAAACAAAGTTGTTGTCTTTACATCAAAATACCTCAGTTTCCACCGCTGAAGGTTTGACTATTCTTAAAAAATCAAACTCATTGGCAGTTTGAAGAAAGGCTGTGAAACTCAGTTCTATGGAGCTTGTCTGATACACTGTCCTGATAGAGACTCACATATCAGTTTTCTTGTATCACCGGAATCCACTGTAACAGATGACGACAGTATTTAAACGTGCTCTACAAAACCTGATTCCTTCCATTAACCTGGTTTCATGTGTGCATGTGAGCGCACTGCACGTGAAGCAGGACGTTGCTTGATAAGTGCAACATGCTCACTTGACTTTCACTTAGAAAAGATGACAAAGAAAAAAGCGTGAATACAGAGATGTCATATAATACAGATCAGCTTGTACTCATTGAAGATGCGTGGCTCCTCCGGTGTAATCTTCACTCTGATCCAGTAGGACACAGCCAGAGGTGGCGTGTGATCTTGCCCCAGTACGTGATCCCAGACCAGAGAATGCGGCGTTGCTACCTGGCTGTCTGTGTCCCTGCTCTGTTTGTGTGTTTACTAATAAATCATCCCATTACACATCATAAGTAGGCCATCATAATTAATTGGCCAGTCGAGAGAAGCTCTGACAACAAGCCCCCAGCGGTGAGCACGCGTGCACAGACACACATACTGTACGTAGGATCTCACACACAAGCCGACAACTGCTGTATTATGCAGAAGTATGCACACAGAACAGCAAAAAAACAAACTTATGCATGAATACAAAAAGATAATTACAAAGAAAAATTGTTGTGCATCAACCTCAAGCACTTTTATCAAGCACAGCAAACTGTGTGTTGCATTTGTTATGCAACGGTTGAGAGGTGCAAAGTAAAAAGACCGAGCTAAATCTTAACAGTATCCTCACCTCCTCCTTGTCCCCCTCCTGCCTCTCCACACTCTGCCGTCCACCTTTGTCACCTATTGTTGGTAGCACACAAAAGCAAGTTGCATGAAGAGCAATAATGTTTCACATCCTTGCAGTCTATGAGAAGGTCAGGAGGTATTCAGATACATGGAAACACAGAAGGAGAATGAACAATGTCCTGACACACACAATGGAACTCACTGCAGTCAGGAAGGCCTATTCATTGTGTGTGTGTGTGTGTGTGTGTGTGTGTGTGTGTGTGTGTGTGTGTGTGTGTGTGTGTGTGTGTGTGTGTGTGTGTGTGTGTGCCATGCGTGTGTCCCTGGGTGTCTGTACACGTGCGTATATGCACACGGCTGCTTTGTTTCTCAATGTCTGCGTGCATGCACATATGTATCAGCATGTGACCATGACAGCGTCCTGTGTAACATTAGTGAAAGAGATAGGGAGTGGAAGTGCGTGAGAGTGTCAGTGCTAAAAGGAAAAGTGGTAAAGGTGACCCTGGGAGGAAGAATGGATGACCTCTGATACCCATCTTTAGATCAGAGGAGAAAAAGACACCTGATTGGGCGCTGAATAATTTAAAGGGACATTCCACACAGGCTTGTAACCCCACCTTCTAACAGCGGGCTAAGATAAACAAACATTACTCTTGACTTCAGGTGAATGGCTGATTCACAGCCATTTGTTGATTGTGCATTTTTCAGCTTTTATTATTTTTTAAGTTATTTATAATTTCATTTGTTTTTTCATACATGAAGGAGTTTTTATCGGAAGTATAAGATATTCAACAGGGTCATTTGTTTTTCTAATCAGGCTTTTCGCAGATCTGAAGGTCAGAGGCAGAGGTGTGTGTGGGTTTAAAACACAACCTTATGTGCATAAATGTGCAACTAAAGTCTTACTACTGTAAAAGTGGACCTTTTCTGGTCCAACGTTAAATCTAACACAAAAACAAAAACTAAAAACCACCAAAGGATCTTGTGCATAGAGAGATGAAATCACGTTCATTCCAGTGAACGGGCATCCTGTCTGAGAACACTGCTGTTGTTTGAATCTTCTGCCACCTCAAGCGGTTGCAAGTTTGTGCACTGGCTAACGTTACGTACACTAGCCAACACTGTTAATACTGGCTAGCAAATATTAACAGTGCTAACACTTGCTAATACTCACATTGCTGACTCTAATGTTGCTAACACTAGCTAGCTAACATTAGGGCAGTACAGTATGCTAGGCACGTAGGCTAATCTTAATCTCAGCCATTCTTAAATTCTTTATTATTTTGTACTTTGAGTTAAACACATAATTATTTAGCTATTCATATATGGCACTTTAGTTGTCATTTAATTTGTGTATTGACATTTTTTTTTTTAGAGAGAATATTGGTTCCTACCTGGTGTTGTTCGCAGGGCGATAGGTTGAGGTGTAACCGGGCAGAGTAAGGTGTGCGAGAGACTGTTGCGAGTTGGATGTACACGATCATGCCGTTATGTTGTTGATTAAAGAACCTGAAGAAAAGTAAACAGAGACTCTTGGTAGCCCGCTTCTTATCCACAGCACTGGAGTACGCCACCGAATCAGCAACTAAGGGTCTCACCAATATGACCTTTAAATTGCTAGACATCATATGAGTAATTCATGGCACAGTTCAAACGGGTTCAAAGATGCATTTTTCTCTCCCCACTGACTTCTGTAGAATCTTTCTTGACATAAGTTCTCATGCGTCACACTGGAAGAAGGCTCTCTATGTGGAGCTGAGGTTTCACCATATTGTGCTCTTTTTTTTCAGTGAGTTCACAAAATCAATTCCTGCACAGTAAATACTGACGTTACTGATGACCAAATGGCAGTCCATTGATTTGCTTCATTTAACGTGTCGGCCAAAGGAGCAACTAAAGACATGCAAAACAAAATGCCAAGTCAACAAAATCAGTCAACCAAGCACCAAACTAAATGACCATATACAGAATATAACTGGGCTTCAGTGCTCCAAATTAAAGTAGATTAAAAAAAGAAGCAGTACATTATATAAAAAACAAAGCTAGAGTACGCCACTGTGTTTTAAATATTCAGTCTTAACGGAATATTTATGTATGTGTGGCAGATTTTTTTAACACTGTTTTTATACCGTGAAACACCCCGCGTAACCCCAGAAGCTCCAAACACACATAACAGATTTATTGGCTTAATTCGCCGACCCCTGCACCCACATATGTGAGAGGGAAAGGGGCGAGAGAGAGGGGAGGCCAAGGTCAGGTTTAACAGGGTCAAGTTCAGTCCGTCTCCCTGATGCATTGCATTATGCAGTCAGCTGGCTGAATTAGCATGACAACCCGATTTAGCCAACCTCTTCTCTCCAATTCATCATTATAGCACACGCACATACTCACACACACGCACACACAAACACACAGGATACTATAGTGCAAAAATGTAATTGTAATTGGGTCTAGAAACATAAGGCAGACAGACAGACAGACAGACAGACAGACAGACAGACAGACAGACAGATAGATAGATAGATAGATAGATAGATAGATAGATAGATAGATAGATAGATAGATAGATAGATAGATAGATAGATAGATAGAGCACAGAGGTGCATCATGCCCAGAGGTATTTAATCCAATAAACTTTCTTGTGTTTGTTGGCAGCTGCTGAAGTTCATAGTCCACAGAGGGAACGACGTGTCCTCTTCATTGATCAGAAATTCAATTCAAAGTCTATAGACAGATATAAATGAGCTGTGCTGCCAGAAGTGTGTGTGCCTCGATATATATATATATATATACATACTGTGCACAAGTATACGCACACACAAACACAGTCAGAAGTCTAACAAAGCGTCCAGCAGGGTGCAAAACAGCAAATGAAAAAACATCAGTTAGGTGCTTACAAACACATGCTGCGCACACAGACTACACACGTGCAGGTTGACCCTGCCAGAGGATGAGATATCGGTATCTACAGAACGAGTGAAGTAAGTGAAGCGTTCTTCACTTCTTTTTCTTTCGGCTTTCTGTTTTTTATTACTTTAATTGTGAGATAAAATCGAACAAACAGGTGAAAAGGTTCAGTAGGTTCACGTTTCGGGGTCAACTTTCTTTTAGTGTATTTTATTCTCACTCATACACACACACCAGATACAACGTGCTTGCGCTCTCTGTGCCTGCCAAAGCCTGCCTCTGGATTCCAACTCTGGAAGCAAAGTAAACAAGTAAACAACTGGCAAGCTTGCTACCAACCGCTGGGAGAAATGTAACAAGTGGGGATCTTTCTTCACTCTAAGCCTTCTAACAAACATGTCAGCTGAAAGGTGAAAGAATTGTTTGGAGAAAATTGTTTTTTATGGTGTTTGCTTTGTAGATATTACAAAAAGAAGAATTATACTCAGATTAGAAATCGTCTGCTAAATTTAAAAACCTGCCAGACATGTAAGCAGGTCGACTGAAGTCTAAACTGAATGAAAACATCAACAACAGTACAATATTATGCATATTAGTTATGAAAGTATTAGAAACAAAGGTTACGTTTCCATTCAACAGTCAAGAAAACTTTTATGAAAACTTTTTAAATGTTACAAATTAAAATAAAATGAAAGATAAACAAATTTTCATTAGCTAGCTGATGGAAATTGATCAAAGTAACTGAACTGTCTGACGATAAGAACATTTGAAAACATAATAGGATGACATTACAGAAATGCACCGCGGGCACAAACTACAGAAACAGAGACACAGAAATACACAGTGATCATCCAGCAAGGCAGAGAGGGAGAGAAAAAAGGCTAAGTCTAAATTAAGATGTTAGATGCTGGCTTTCCAATAGGACCTTGACACAGCGGTTGACCTACTCATGACAGGATCCCAGTGCCGCGGATTTGGAATTCTATTAGTATTACCAGCTGTAGGGGAGGGGGAAAAATGTCATGCAGTCATCAGGAAGAGGCCAATCCATAGCTTCTATCCATCAGCCAATTACTGGTGCTAAAGTGGAATTAGATAGGTATTGACAATGAGAGGAGGTGGAGGGAGATTAGGGAGAGAGAAGGAGCGAGTAGAGGAAGGAGGAGGAGGAGGAGGGCAGGTAGGAGAAAAGAGGAAGAGACGAGAGAAGAGGAGAAGAGCGCAGAAGAGGAATGGCAAGAAAATAGTGCCAAAGAGGAAATAACGATGGGAGGAAGAGGAGAGCTGGACGAGAGGAAATGTAATCAGAGCGGCAAGAAGAGTGAAGAAAAAGTTTGGCTAGTGGCGCAAGGTTTTAGTGATTTAAATTACAATTTCATTTTTGTTCAGTGAAAGATACTGAGGGACAAATAAGTTAATAGTTTTAGACAGAAAAGTTCTTGGTGCATTCATACTTCAAAATTTACAAAGGGAATTTGATAGACAAAATGTAATATAGTTGTTTTTTTAACGATGGGATGCTTACGCTCAAACATCAGTGATCAGAGCTCGTTTTCACCTTGGCTTTCATCAAGTGTTGGGTGGACTCCCTTAATGCTTGTTTTTTGCAACAGCGTATTCCCGACGGGGAGCGCTCGAGGTCGATAACCATCACACCTGAAACAGCAGAAAAAAAAAACAGCCTTGTGAGTTAACACTTGAGCCATGACGACAAGAAAAAGAAGGGGAAGACTGTGAAGAAAATGTAAAAAGGAGTAAGAGAGACGGAGAAAAGAGTAGGGGAGGGGAAGAAGAGATGGGAGAGGAAGGGAGAAAAAAAGAGAGAGAATATAAACTCAGAGCTATGTAATGAATTTATGCCTGGCTGGCAGATCTTTATAAGTTATTGGAAAAATAGCCGGGGCGGCGTATTGACACAGCTGGGCCTGGGATCAATAGATTGAGAATGGGCAATACATTTTAATTTAAAACTGTTCAAACTTTAGCAGCAAATCCATGCAGCTCAGCGCAGCCTCTTGCCCCATCCCAGCTCAGAGATACTTGCACATACATGTACACACAAACACACACACACACACACACACAGGGTTTGGTTGAGAAAGATAGCAACTCAATTCCGTTTGATCACAGCATAAACACACATGGCCACATACACAGAAACACACACGTTTAACAAGACAAGACATCCCTCAACTCACAGAAGCAGATCTAAAAAAATTTGCTCATGCCGTCTAAATGTTGCACAAAAAAATCAGGTGATGACATTTTTCGATTTTACCAGCTCATTTACACACCGACACAAGTATACAGGTGGATTTTGCTTAAAGGATGCTGCAAAGTCAAGAAGCATACTGTATGTAAGTTACACAGAAAATAACATTGTTAAAAAATCGTTGTAACATTTCTGCATAAAATGTCTAAAATGTCTAACTCGATACATTTTACATCATCTCCAATGTTCCAATATTGTGCAAACACAGAGAAGTAAGTCATTTTATTGAAGGCTAGGCTACGTTTCATTTGGATGCCTGTCGCGATAACTTCAGACTCAGAGAGTGAGGGAGGAAGTCAGAGAACGAGACTAAACATGGACAAAAACTTTAGCGCATTACCTTGTTCATGAAAACCATGAGTCATGTAGATGGATTTTCAGCAGCAACAGTGGTTCCCATGATCCCACGCAACTTACATCCTCTGTTTTATTTTCATTCCGAGAGACCCCTAGTGGCAAAAACGATACTGCGAAAAAAAAGAACAGATCAAAGTTCAAGGTTAAATCTTTTCTCATGTCAAAATAATGGCATGATGATATCAAATAATTTCAAGTCAAATCTAAACCTCTCATGTCTCTTGTGTACTGAATTGTGTCAGTGATGCTGGCGCGCCTGCTGCCGTGTCCATGTGTGTACTGTTGGCAAACACTTGCATGTCATATAAGATATTTTTAGATAAACCAATAGCGTCTGTAATTAAAGGACCAGTTATACCCAGGGATGAGTAGGAGGGCACTTTCAACATCTGTTTTCATCCTGCTCAATTAGCATAATTAATTAACGTTAATCAATCCAAACAAATTATTTTTTATCACCCAGAATAAATCACGGCACATCGCTCCGTTTCTCCGCACCGACCGATCCGGCACTCTGCACTATGCATTCATTGATCACCCAACAAATGAGACAATGCAGGGCGATGAGGCTTATTGTATTGTATTCCTATTGTATTGTGCCGTCTGAATTCTTGCATCGTCCATCATTACGCTGCCACAGACAGACAGATTGTGATTAGAACTTGGTAAACTACATATAGACAAAAAGTGTAAATATCCCGGCAGAGAGCGAGGTCGAAAAACTTTATTTGTTCAGCATGTTTCACTTCGAGGAAATATAATGTGAAAGACTCAAGCAAAGAACTTTAAAACAATGCAGAGACATGTGTATGGAATGACACATTCCACATTTAATTATATATCTGTCAGTTTTATGCAGCACTCTTACTCTTGTACTTACTGTACCCAGTTTGAGCTGTAGTTTAAATTCAGTACTTTTAACGCAGTGTTTTTCCAGTAATGTATTTGTACTTTTTAGTCAAAGATCTGAGTACTTCTTCACGTCACTGGCACCAAGAGGTCAACAGATGATAAAGTCCTGTGTTCCTCTTTTATAAACAGCTGCCAAGTCGAGGCTCAGCAAAGATCAAGTTAGGCTTTAGGTTCTGTCTGTTCTCCTTAATTGATTTCATAACAGATCATTCAGATTAGACAATGAAGCCATAATGCATCGCAATACTCCACTCTGAGTCATGGCAGATTATAGCGGAGTATAATCACGGTGTTTGTGTTTGTGAGTGAACCAACACAATGTGACTTTTTTTTTTTTTTTACTGTGATGAGATTGTGGTTGGTTTGCAAACATCACTGTTTCATTCTTGATTGTTTCTCAAGGTACTTTGCATAGAGTTCACTGCATGGAGGTGATGTGTGACTACTTTCGACAATTCTTTGTATTGTATACAGCTTCATATTTTTAATTTATCTTGTCCTTTACTTCTA
This sequence comes from Diplodus puntazzo, assembly GCA_963678695.2. Taxonomy (NCBI): domain Eukaryota; kingdom Metazoa; phylum Chordata; class Actinopteri; order Spariformes; family Sparidae; genus Diplodus; species Diplodus puntazzo. The sequence goes on along the minus strand of OZ023155.1, from coordinate 9,735,181 downwards.
TTCTATATTATAATTGATGTGAAACACTCTGTAACCTGTGTTAAACAGGTGTAACGCAAATAAAGATTTACTTACAAACTTCTTACTTACAGATAAGATATAACATGGCCTTGCAATGAATACAGGATTATGGGCTGGCGTCATCAGACAGCAGAAAACTGGGCCTCAAAGTGTTTATTTCATGTTATAAATTGGGATAATTTATAACACCAAGTGGGGTTTTTTGCCTGGTTGTGTAAAATAACAGTCAGCTTTTGATTAAATGGAAACAAGGGTGAAACAATGACATTAACAAGAAAACAATTCAATTTGAAAACCCCTCATATGTGCAAATTTGTACGTTTCACACTTCAGATCATAATTACTGTAACTCAGCAGTAATGCCACTCTGGCTGAAGGAGAGGCGTTGTGTGAGTTTAAAGTGATGTTGATATACAGAAAAGGAATACTGTTTGAAGGTGGAATTTAAATAGACTGGTACATTTTGGTAATGTCTCCTGCTCTTTATGTTGATATTGAGAAGCACTGTCGTAAGAAACGGTGTGTGCCGGCACTTCGAATGGTGAGCAGCCATCTACTGTAACACACTCGCACAAACACATGAGTAGATAAGCGCAACACTGCACTCACACGCAAACAGCCACCACACTCATACCTGTAAATGTGGCTGTGTTCGGTTTTATAGAAAGACAAAGGTGTTTCTTAAACGGACTACAGACACATGTGCATCTACAAACACCTTCACACACACACACACACACACACACACACACACGCACACACACACACACGCGCACACACACACACACACACACACACACCTCTAATATTGTTATATTGCTGTCAGGTTTTCAGTGGTGTGGGTTAATCAGAAAGGCAAGGGGAAGGGTGCTTTCTACTCACCACACTGCCACATTTATCGATTCCATTTACACACACACACACACACAGACACACATTGACACCCATTTTCACCACAAGAACAGGCACCCATAACACCCCTTTAACTATTCTATTGGCCCCGAATAGATTTTCCCATTTTACGCTGCAGAGGCAGGGGAAACACTGGAGCAGAACTGAAAGTGATATAAATGTATCAAAAAACAGATGAACAAACATTGGGGGAAGATTTATTACTGGGGATTTTAATAAAAATTGGAGGCGGATGAATTGATTTTGGTTTAAGGGAGGGTGTTATAAGGAACAATTTATCGGGATGGCCCGGGTAAGATGCATTATTTTCCGATTGTTATCCGGCTCCACTGTTTAAGGGGCTGATTTGTGTTGTGTATTGCATTTTATGGGTAAGAAGGAGAGGGGAACTTTCGATGATTTAGGTAGGATGTATTAATCAAAGGCAGCCGGTGTGAACCATAGATCGCCAGGAAAAGGAGGTACAGGTGACAGCTCATTCTGCTAAAGAATGTTTTGGAGCTGCACATCACCGCTTCTCAATTCCCCTTTCTTCTTCACACTTTCCCCGCCGCCCTCTCACCTACCCTCTCCATCTCACTATCTTTCTCGCCTCATCATCTTAGTCTTTTCCTCTCTTCCCCTTCCCTTTTTCTCGCCGTCTTTCCATATCCATGCCTCTTCTCCACAGCTCAGTGCACGCTTGGTTTTAATTTTATGAGGCCGAGAGTAGCTTTTAACCATCCATGCGGCAAATAAACGGAGGATTAGGAGTATTTAGTGTTTTCCTCCTCCCTAAAAGCCCCATACTTCCTCTGTGCTCAGTGACCTTTGCTGCTGCCTCTGACATGTGAAGAGACAAGCCCATCATCATCAGCTTTACACATTCACTCTGCTATCAGTTGGTATGGTAGTGCCTGTCAATGATGTACTGTTTGCCTTAGTACCAACTGCTTGGTTTCTGCTCTGTCTAGCTCATGGTTTAGCTGTCTTTGTCCTGGTCTCTTGAGGTGTTATAACTTTTGCTGTTTTTATCTCTTTTACTGTCACTATCTATTTAAAGCTATATCGTCATTTTTTTATTGGTTTGTCTCTTTTTATGAACAAGATTTGCTGTATCTTGCCTGGTCTGTTTTAGTCCCATTTTCAACCATTTCAAATCAAACCCTCCTACGTTTGGTTAAACTCACAATAAACAACCTTTTTGCTTTAACCTTTCACTCTGAAGAAAATACTGGTCACTCAATGTGTTGGCTCAGAAGATGGCTGGATTTGTCTCAGACAACAAAGGTCAAATTACAGCACAAAGGAAGCATGTATGCCATTGTACAACCAAAACAGGAAGAGGCTTTATTTCCCCTGGTCACTATCCCCAGGTAATGGTGGAACAATTGGAAATAACTGTGGTAACTCCACACTGCGAAACAAGAAAACTCTTAATGATGGAGGAGCAAAGAAGGTGAAGAGGGAGAGCCGAGATAAAACAAGAGTGAACGGACGGGCACTCGTTCGATGGAAAGCCCTTGTGTTGTGTCAAAGCCTGTTACCCCGCTGATATGGGTTTCCCCAAACCAGCCAGGACTTGCGTCACTGCAAAATCGAAAAAGATTAGTAAATAACGGAATCTGCTTACTTATTAATACAGAGCAACCCAGTGTTGCCTTTTGAGATCAGGGTTTCTAGGTCAAATTGGGATTCCTACAGTTTAGCCAGGCTGTTAGCATTAGTCATATCGCTATTGCTGTCTTTGCGACGGCAGCACCAACTGTAATACCGCAGGGAAACACATAGAGTGGGGAATCCGAAAAGTTGTCTGGATCTGTACAATCCACTAATCAGCAAATCTGCTTTCTAGGAAGTTGTGATAAAATACACAATAACAATAATGCTGTCTTTGGCTTCTATGGTGTTTATAGTGTTCATTTTTTAGGGTCGTCTGTAGCTCAGTGAGTGCCATCAGACGAGTGCAGATCTCGGCCAGGTATCTTGAAGGTCATGTGGGTGGGTGCATGGCAGGATGTGGGTCCAGCGTGAGAGTAGTGGAATGAAGGGGAGACAATATGCAGGTTCCAACACACTAGCAATGTAAAATGTCAATCTCAAAGTGAAAATACCAACTGCCGTGCCACACACACACACACACACACACAAACACACACACACACACGCACACATGCACACATGCACCCACGCACACACACACACGCATGTAATAGAAGGCTATTTGGCCAGGCCAGTCACCTGTGGCCAGGGCTGATTTTTGTTGATTTGAAAGTTAGATTGGTTCTGCGAGTGGGCAGAGTGAGAGTGTAATGGACTATATAACTATATTACAGTAATCTGATTACATTATGTTTACTATTACAGTTTTCTAAGATAGGGAATGCATGAAACAAAAGTTGGAATACTAGTTTTAAAATGCCAGATATTTAAAGTAAATATTGCTGGTTAAAAACAAATCAGAAAACATTTATATTAAGTTATGATTGAGATATTTCATTTATATAGTTCAGTAGACTACCTTTACATTTATTACATACTTAACGAAAACATTTCAAAGTAATAGTCCAGATGTGGTAGTCAGCTAGCGGTAAATGGGAGTGAGAAAACAAATCCATCAGTGGGGATAATGGCCAAAGGCCAAAGCCAGTCAAAGTTCTTTGGACACACACAGTGAACCACAAATGCAAGTGTGCTGATGCGTGTTATAGAGTGGTCACTGGCAACCAGTAAGCACTTTACATTCAAAAGCACGACCAGAGTCAAGTACAGACAGTGTAAAAGCAAGCATCATGTGGCCGCAACTGTACATTGTCCCATATAATAAACATACTGAAAATAAAAACCAGGTACACTCACGTTCATGTAACACATTCACAATCAAGGATCAAAAATTCTTTGTCTCTCTTTATGTTTATCCCTCCTCATGGATTAGTGGGTGTGTTTTTTAAGTTTATGTCTAGAATTAAGATCTAAGGAGTGTGTGCTTAATGTGCCAGACACTAGACAAGTTTATTTGTTTGCTAAAGGCCTTGTGAAGTATTGCGAATGGCCACACATTGCACAGGTGAAAATGACTCTGATCTTGCACACAAACACACATACTTACATCAGATGCACACTTAAAGAGCAAACATGTAATGTACACTCCCAAATGTGCACACACCATAACCCCACCCACACACACCACAAACAGATAAATGGGATCAGGGGCCTCTGTAGCCCATGAATCATGCACACAGGCCCACAGGGCCAAAGGTCAAGGTCTTTATGAGGAGCTGAAAGCCCCATGCTCTGATACATGAGAATGTAATGTACGTTTTGCCCCCTCCTTTTCTCTTCTGTTTCTCTTTTTTCTGTTTAGCTAGGAGCAGAGCAATTACAAGACGAATTAGGAAGACAAAAACTCTGTCCATCCACAGGGATGATGGTTGCTGTTGCAGTGCGGTATAGTTTTGGTATCAGTCTGGGATTTGAGGCAGTGGCTGGTGTGGTGTTACAGTCACCGCTGCCGTCTGTAGGTAATGAGTGCTCACGTCTATTCATCCGTGTCGCTGAGAGGCTGGAGGTGTGTTTTCCTCTGAACACTCATGTACTCGGCATACCTCCTGGAGCCAGAAACAAGTAACTGTTTAATAATTCAATCCTGGTGCACGACCCCAGAAGAAAGTGAGCCCAGTTGTAGAGGTGGCCTGCCTGGTCCTCTGTCTCTGGAAAAATAACTTCACCACAAGGTGTTCTCTTCAGCCGACATAGATGATCTCATCATTGTGGCTGACAACTAGGAGCAGGGTCTGCAGATGGTGACTGTGGTCCTGGAGTCCCCAAGGCAGGATTCACGGCCAACCCCTAAAAAGTGTGTAATTGGGCGGGGGGGTGGGAGTCAGTGTCTTGGGAACGTCCTGGCCCAAAGGCAGGTGTGCCCCCAGCTAAATCAGTCCACTGCCATTACTACTTGCCTGAAGTCCAGACTTAAAAATGATGTGAGGAGTTTAACATAGCTGGCACAGCTTCTGGTTGCTGGGGCTTTATTGTAAACTTTTTGCTGTTGACCAGTCCCATGACTGAGCTTGCTTGGAAGGGAGATCCCGCTCAGGAGACAGCGTTTAAGAAGGTTAAAGGGACAGTTCACCCGAGAATTGAAAATTACGTATTTTCCCTCTTATCTGTAGAGCCACTTATCCATATAGGAGAGGCACAAGTCTGCCTTCTCTGGAATATAATGGTATCCCAGAGGAAACGAAAATTGGAAAAGAGATCTCAGTAGTGTCTCATTCATTTCTCCTAGACAACTATGAGATCTACGTGAGACCAACGTGAGGCTGTGGCTGATTTCTCCTGTTTCTCAATTGTTTCTCCTGAGAAACAGGTGCAGAAAATCTCAACTTGGGCTCCATGTAAGTTTCAAAGGAGATCTCATCAACAGTGTTGGGTATCGTTACTTTGGAAAGTAGTTAATTAGGTTACAACGTTACCATCAATTAAAAGTAATCAGTTACGTTACAGCGTTACCTATGAATAAAAGTAACGCGTTAGAGTACTCATGCGTTACCAAAATTAAAAGCCGTTTGCAGCGCCTCGCACATGCTGCAACTGAACTGACACACACACAGCCTCCTTTAAATGCACCGAGAAGTCGTGACAATGATGAATAACGTCAGTCATCCAACCAAATTAACTCTGCAGGATAACAATAACAGGAAAGACAGTCAGCAATATGCCACATAGCGTTTTATTAATTTTTTTTTTTTTTTTTGCGGTCGACAGAAGCTTTTCACCAACGCAGAGTGTGCATATATGTACCTTTATGTTGTTCTAAAATAATGTGCGTACTTCCACGATGCAAAAGCTGTCCTCTCTGCCATCTTGCCGGGGGTTCGAAAACACTAACACACACACACACACACACACACACACACACACACACAGGTAACGTAGGTCAGCAGCAGGGCACAGACGCATCACAGCGCTGCGCCTCCGCTGACACATCCGCAGGTGGCAGAGTACTGTCTGACAAAAAGCATGCTGCAGTCGGGATTTTCCTTTCCTTATCCGGAGAAATTCTTAAAATAACGGATTACTTTTTGAAAAAAATAACGAAGCTACTGATTCCTTGACGCACGAAACTAACGCGTTACGTTACACGTTACACGAAAAAAGTAATTAGAGTACTCACAGTTACCCACAACACTGCTCATCAAGCTCTCAATGAAGTTTAGAATGTCTCCCCAGTGCTGGAAAGGAGCAAGGTTTAAGCGGTAAAGTCTCAAGTCTCACCTATTGCTCCTAAGGAACTTTAGGTGAAACAAATGAGAAATGTTTGAGACCAAAAAAACGACAACGAGACTGAAATGAGAACTTTCATTGAGCTCCTTTATGGCTCCATAGCCATAAAGGAGCAAGCTTTGAGCAGTAAAATTTTCCCCTGGGATCAGATGGCACTCCACATCTATTTGGTAAGGAAACTTAAGACATCTAAATTCCAGAGCCATGTTCTTGTCAACTTTTACAGAGGAGCAATAGAAAGCATCCGGCCCAGGACGGGAAGGGTCGACAGCGCGTGGTTAATATTGCACAGAACATCACTGGTACCATCTACAGAGCATCAGTGACATCGATGAAATAAGATGTCTGCACAGAGCCCAAAGGATACAAACAGACAACACCCAGCCCAGCAACAGTCTTTTCAACCCACTGTCACCTGGCAAAAGATACAGAAGTATCTGCTGTCATACCAACATTCTACAGAGCAGCTTAACTCCCCAGGCCTTTTGTTTTTTTCTTTAAGCAGCATAAGCCGGTTGCCATCTAGTTCCATTATATTCAAAAGAAGGCAGACATCTCCACAGTGAATTGGCAAACTAGCACATGTCTGCACTGAAGTTTTAGCATCATTGATAAATCAACCACTCAATTCACTGCTCAAGCTTACATTAGATATCCCATTGTCCACCTATCATGATTAAGAGAACGCATCAGTTTATTAGATAAGTTGTGTAATGATAGCAACATACGTGTCAAGCTGTTCGGATTTTATATAGCATCAGAAGTTCCTCAACCCTGCATATGTCCAGGATCCACAATTAGCTCGCATCCTCTGCATTTCCCCACACAGTATAATGTTAAAAAAAAACTTCTCCAGAGGGGCTGAGCACGAGTTAAGCGAGCGTGCAAAAAGGAACTTTGACAATAGCAACATATGTAGGTACAGATGTTCACACAAGCAGAGATTCAATTAATCATTAAGTCACTCCACATGTCACCGCTTCAACTGAACAAGGTCCAATGTATCTGAGCCAGAACCGTTATACATTCCTGTGTGCGTGCACGTTTGAGTGTGTGTTTGTGTGCATGTGTGTGTCCCTGTTTGTGTGTCAGGGCTGATTGCTCTTGACTTCATTAATCTCTGCAGTGTGGTTATGATTAGCTCTCTGAGGCATGCCAGAGGACATCTGACACACACACACACACACACACACACACACACACACACACACACACACACACACAAATTGTCAGGTCTGCAGCCACCTCTCCAGCATGTCTCTCTCACGGTCCAAACAATTAGCTGGGAGCAAAGAGAAACCGACCAGCTCCCGTGGTGACAGGGAATATACTGTATATACAGACACGCACGCATGCATGCTAAAGGTTTCACAGAGTTTTATTATTGCTCCAAAAAACATTTGGTGCTTTGGAGATATGCGCAAAGTTATGCAGCAGAAATAGCAGACTAAAGAGAGATCAGAACAGGTGTGGTTGTGGCATTTTTACCTGTCAGGATATCTGAAGAGTCGGGAGGTTGCATGGTATCTCTCAGGTGTGCAGAGATGGTGTGATTGTTAGAAAACATGAACCTGAAATCTATGACCGAGGCTCCTGTGAGCCTAGTCGCGGCGGTTGTTGCCATCACTGTTAACATGAAATGTGTCATTTGTGCTTTAAGTGACAGATGGTTGAAGCACTCCTATTTGAAGAAGAGATTAAGAATTAGATGCAGGAGGGGAGAGCGAGAAATAATGACAAAAAAAGGAGAAGAAAAAAGCGGGAGACAAAGGGAGACAGTCGTGTGCGAGAAATTAAAAAAGACCGGGCAGACAATGATAAAGCTGGTATATAATGCAAACCAGACAGAGCAAGCGAAAGACAGATGCGTATCAGAACAAGAGAGCAAGAGATGAGCGTAAAAGTGGATGGGTAGGGGCAGATGAAAAGAACAAGTGAAGTGTAAGTGGTGAAGTGCTACAGAGGGGGGGAGAAGATGGAGAATCCTCAGATGCATGCCTACACCCTGCCATGATCAGAGTATGCACTGGATGATTTATTTTCCAGCTCCAATATTGAGTCCCGGGAAAAGAAAAAAAATCTACATTCCATTAAACTACTGAGGGTTTTATTTTGAAAGGAGAATGTGATTGTGGGTGTGGATGTGTGGGGGGGAAAGGAATGACCATCAGATGTGGCAATCATGAAACTAAAAATGTCTGTCCTTATCTTTACTCTCTTTCTCCCCCCTTTGATTGCTCCTCTCTTTTCTTCTCCTTTCTGTGAAAAGTGTACTGAATACACAGATATAATAAAAAAAAAAGAGAGAAACTTATGAGAAACTCTTGCTGACACATTCACCAAGCCTTTTTTGCTGATGCGTATTACGTGTCTGTAGTCACGTTACTTTGCAAACTTTTGCAAACATCTGAGATATTCTGTATTTTTCAAAATGGATGATTCCTTTTGCCTATACAATTGAGAATGTGAAACAACAGGAGATGATATCATAAGGTGAAACTGTGGATTGCACTGGATAAGGCTCTGAAAAATTGGTGAAAAATCTGCGCTAGGCGAAGTTGTTGTCAGAAAGAGAATATCAGACAATTTTATAAAAACAAACGCTGGCTGAGGAGATGTTATTAAATTAAACATGAGTTTGAGCTCAACTGCGCTACAGTTGTTGTATTCCCTTAGTAATTATTAATATTATACATTTCGTGAAACATTGTTTTAATACGAATACAATTATGGCATAAAACCTGCATCAGAAGGATATTCTTCAACCAAACTAGAGTCAAAGTTTGGGGAGTTTTAGACTATTAAAATGTCTTTTGCTCATAATTTCCATTTTGGCTTCACTACATTTTGATTTAACAGATCCATAATATTTGTAATTCTGGCCTTGACTGCCCACACAGAAAAATGCTGCCACATGAATCTGTGTGCGTGTGGATGTGTGTTTGTATGTCAACACAGACAGCAAAATGACAAATTGTTGCAAAGAAGAATGAGAGGAGTAATGATGGAACAATAATGCCACATGTGTACTGTAGCCTCTGTGTGCGTGTGTGTGTGTGTGTGGTGATGAATCTCTCATTGTGACAGTGGGGCCGGCAGCAGCGAATGTCCTTCTGGGTGGGACACACACACACACACACTGAACACACACACACACACTGAGACACGCATACACAGATGGAAACGACCACACTAATGGATCACCCCTGTCTGCACGCAATCCGCCACAAATAATGATGAACCACCCCTGCATTAAACTATTTTACACAATGCTCAATTCATTACTTCTCTCCCCCCTCCTCCCTCTCTCTCTCTCTCCCTCTCTCCCTCTCTCCCTCTCTCTCTCTGCGGGTATAGGTGAGCTAATAAAGGTATGATATTTCTCCTCTACCGGCACAATCATAGTTTTTATCCATTAGTAGGATATTAGGATGGGGAATGAGGAAAGGTGGGAGGGAGGGGATGGGATGGAGAGGGAAAAAGCGATGGCTTCAAATTGGTTTAAAAGCATTGCCACTGTAAAAAGTAACAGCAGCCCCCCGTAGAAATTATGAAGGAGCAATTTTCATAGTTTCGTTAAGAAGACCAGGGCCTCGGGCCTTTTCAGGCCCAAGGTGAGCTTTTGGTATGAAGGCCACCTGTATGTTTTCTCTAACATTTGAGTGTCACACAATTACATCAGCCTAAGATGGAGATGATTTAATCACTTTCTTGAGTATTTAATGAGAAATTGTAATTGCCTGGAGGACAAACACTGTGAAAATAAGGCCCAGGTAGAAAATATAACTTTGAACAAAACAATGTCAGTTGTTTATTAAACATTGAACCTATTTTGGACAAACGACCCTCTTCTGTATTTGTCTTGGTCTTAAAGTTTAAAATCTCAATAAAATTTATTCAATGATCCACATATTTATATCTTGCCTTTAACTGGAGAGGGACTGGTACCTCACTGTGACCCTCCAGAAAAAAGTTCCTGTATAGAATCAGCATGAGAGCACTTAAGAAAAGCTTATGTAATATTGTTTTAACATGTAAAATCAATATTTTCCCCCAAATAAAAAAGACAGAACTATCCTCAGTCCTGCTAAAACTGGTATATTTAGTTAGTTAAAGCTCGGATGTTAAAAAAAGAGAACCAATCTAATGATTTCATGCAGATTCTGTGGAAACGTGGAGCTGTAAAACTGACAAAAACCTTGAGCTGGTGTGCAGGTGCCATCAGGGGAGCTAAGCTTTGAACACACAAATACGCTCTGTGCAAAGGAAAAAGCGAGGCCCTGTATTTATCCTCATTCATTGGCGCTCTTAACTGGCCAAGACCAAAATAATGTACAATCATCCGTCTGAGCTGAACGTGTTATTTCCTGCTATGCTTCAATCTAATAGATTATCATAGTAATTTTGTTTTTTCTATGTAATGTCCTTATTTTTTTTTTCTGAAAACTAACAGAGCAACAAAATCAAACAATTTTAGCACATTAGTTTGGTCTACGAGTGAAATGTTTCAGGAAATACAACCACCATAATTTGTTTTACACCAAATCAAGATTTCATATGGTGCCTTTAAAGTGTGTCAGCTGTCAAAAAACAACGACAAAAAAACAAGATAAGAAGTGATACATTGGTTTGATAACAGTTGATAAGAAGATTCCCCTTTTCTCTAAAAATACATTTTCCAGCCTCACTTTGCTCAGTGTGGGAGAGGAAGAGAAGAAAGAGTCATTATGGATTTCAATTAAGTGATCCCTGGGCAGAGAGGGATGCGTCAGAGTGGGGGAATTAATGTGCTGCGGACAGATGTTTAATAATAATGGCCGAACTGGTCCTGCCGAGAAACACACATTCCATCCGCCGCACCCTACTGTGGCCGTAGGAACACACACACACACACACACACACACACACACACACACACACACACACACACACACACACACACACACACACACAGACACGCAGAAACACACACACAGACAGGCCCACATACACGGACGTTCGCATATAATCACTCATACACTGACACGCACAATAATGATTCATACACACACTGTGTGGAGCAATGTGTGACACACACACACACACACACACACGCACACACACCCATAGACAGTAGTATCACCACTGGCATATCTGTGTGTGTGTGCGCACACGTGCGTGTGTGTGTATGTGTGTGTGTGTGTGCGTGTGTGTGCACGTGCGTGTGTGTGTGCGTATGTGTGTGTCTTTATGACCAGTGCTGGCCACAGCGCATATGGCCCTCATTTAGGAACAATGGGCATGGAGAATGACTGGTTGGATGAGCTTCCTGACTGTGAGAGGTGACTGGAGGCATGTTAAATGACATGCCCCGTATGGAGAGATGGAGCGAGAGACAGAGAGGGAGAACGAGAGGCAGAGAGAGGGTATACATGGGTAATCCTGGATAAGGGATTATCGCCTCACTGAGCAACAAAAATGTTTTGATTGAGAGGGGACAGAGGATGTGGGAAAAGTGAAGAGAGCAGGTAAAGGTGCAGAAGACGAGAGACAAAAGGGGGAAGATATCCAAGGAGGAACTTGATGTAAGGGTGTATTACAAGAGGAGAGGGACGGAGGTGGTGAGATGATGGCCTGGCTGGGTCTAGAAGTGGGTCATTAGGCAGTGTGTAAACAGCATGTCTTTTTATGAAGTGCTCCCACTCTCCTTTTTGTGTTGTTCTCTCACAGATACACTACTGCTGACACCTAATCAGTGTTGTGGCAGGACGAATGGCTTCCAGCCATCCTTACAGTCTTGTCAAAAACAACACTTCCCTAAAAATCCCTCCGTCTCTCTCACTCATACGCGCTGCTCATACCGTCTTGTCACAACAACATTTCTCTGGTAATTACCAGGGTGGCCGCCCTCCTGCCGCCCCACGATGGATGGGCTGAGCCACCGTGGGTTCGCCCCTCCAGCCATAACTCTACCTAGGACGTCTGCCTACTGCTCTTCACCACCGTGGTGGCCCTCAGACAGCAAATTGGCCCGAGAGAAAGACAGAGAGACAGAAAAAGATACTTAAACAAGCATACCGCCCAGCTCACAGAGAAGCAGGAATGCCGGTGCTCAGACATGAAAGAGCACAGAGACAGATACACACACACTCATTCACTTTCACTATTTGTCGTTTGCCTGTCTCCAAGGAGTCATTTATAATACAGACAATCTTTTCCTCTGACCATTGGCCAGACAGATATCTTTCCAAGCACAGAAGCACAAGTGCACAGGCACACACACACACACACACACACACACACACACCCTGCTGAGGTGATCATTTTGACAAGTGAATATGGCTCAGGAGGAGTGACGGGGAGGGGAAATAAGGAAGGAAGTGAGTGCGGGTAGAAATAAACTGATAACTGTATGATGAAGGGTGATAACGTCAGGAAAGGAGGGAAATGGATGGTAGGATGGATGGAAGAAATGAGGCAGCTGGCAGATCAATACTCGGATCCACAATCTGCATCCAGAGAGGAGGCATTTTATTAATGTCTCATCTGGGATCTTTTTTCCCCCCTCTTTCCCCCCATTTTTATATTATTTACACTATATTTCTGCCTTAAATAAGATTGAAGAAGAGACAATGGAAAAAATAAACAAAATGTCATGTGATGCATTTCATTAAGTAGGACAGCACATCAAAGACCTTTTGAAGTTGAGGTGTTTTTATAATTTATTATGGAGACTGGAGACTAGCAAACAAAGCTTACTCTATACAAATATTTCCAGTTCATAAAAAAGTGTTGCTTACAATGCTGATCCAGTGCTCAAGAATATCTGTCAACAAAAGCTTTAAATGGCTTCCAAATAAATAAAATATGGTAGTCAATATTTAGCGTTTGTTTGTTTATGTGTCGCTCCGTCATATTTCTAGGCAGACATGAATGGTTTGCTTTTCAAGTTTTCGGGGGGGGGGGGGGGGGGTGCACTCATTAAGTAATTTCTGAGCATAAACAGACTAAATAAATACCAAAAAAAGAAATCCACAATTCAATTTCCCATTTTTCCCCCCATGTATCTGAATATATTTTTTTCAGCGTTTTCCTTCATTTCAACTCCTAAAAAGTACACTTCCAATGTAACTGACACACATACTGAGAGAGGGCCTATGTTGTGCGAATGGTAGCTACCGCGAAGTAAGCATGATCAACTGTGAAGTTGAGAAAATTCCAACTTTGTAGATGCTTTGAACGCATCTCCACTACCTTTGGCATGCCGTTGCCAGGACAACAGGTAAACTCTGCCCTGAGCAGACATGGCGGAGCTGCTGAAAATCAAAAGTGAAGTAGAAGAGTTCCATAAAGAATACGTCTACAGAAACAAGTATGTGTTGTAAAGGTATATGGGTACTTTTTACTCCGATATTCCAGACCGTTGTGGCTGTTGTGAAGCGGTTTGATAGTCAAAGCCAAATCGTTGACGTTACACAAATTAGCGTTAGCTAGCTAGCTTACGTTACTGAGGATGTCAACACACGTCAGCGTCCTGCCTCGGCTAGGGAGGATGATACGTAACGTTACTGCACGTTAGCTTTCACTAGTTTCACGCGGTTGCTCGTTGCAAATACGGCTGTGTTAATGTAGACAGTAGAGAGTTTTTCTTATGTTTTAGCAAAGATTGATGTTTTAGCCCACAATTTGGGTTTACCAGTTAATATAATGTAACTTGTATTAGTTGGTTCTGGTGTCGTTACAAAGGGAATGACACTCTGAAGCACCTGCTGAAGAGCAAAATAACACATGGTACCCACAGCGCTTGAAATTACAAATATCAGTATTATTTGCATGGAATTTAATGGATGTTAATAGACAACATCACAGTGAGATAATGCAGTTACCTGTTATATTAATGTGTCTGTGCTTTAGTCAAGCTGAGGAGAGCAGGCAGAAAGAAAACCAGGCCGCCACCCAGATTCAGAGCTGGTTCAGGGCCTGCAAGGTGCAGGCCTACCTCAGGTATGTGTATGTCTGGTGAGTGTGTGTTGTGTGTCCAATTTTATTTTTTGTAAACCAGAAAAATAGCCTTTCGGTACTTCTTTATATGCCATAGGCAAAAAAGAATACAAGCCTTAATATTTTATATACCAATTTGTGGCTTGTTTTTTTCCCTCAGGCGTTGAAAAACATTCCGACAGTACTCGAAGAGTTAATTTCAAGGGAAACCCTGATACTAGCTCACTCTCATAATTATCCCACTTCTAGAGCTTTGCAAATGGCCTGGAGGAATAAATGTCGCTTGCACTCTGTGCTCCTTTCACACATAGAGAAATGAATGTCTCTCTCTCTGTGCTTGTTCCTATACTGTGACCCCAGCACCATTCTGCAGGGTCAGCAGACAAACTTCCAGACAGTAGGTTAATTCAGATTACTTTAGTTAATTGATCAATGCGTTAAGTGGATAATTAGCAACAATTTTAGCTGCCTAAGTGCAACTCCAGGGTTGTGCTATCCCCACTATAAGCATTGATTTTCTGGGCATATGAATGGCCTTTTGGAAATTGATGGCCTCATTGGAGGCAGAGAATTGCAGTGGACTTGCATTTAGAGTATGTTTGAAGATGAATACAAATGTGTGCTGCCGACTAAAGGGGGTGGAAGGCTCATCAGACATGATCGAAAAGCCTGGAGGAGTAGAAGTGTTCTGTGTGTGTGTGTGTCTTTGTGAGAGTGTGTGTTTGTAAGTGTAATGTTTCCCTGACCTTTTAATTGAAGTCCTTTACATCCTAACATTTGTATGCAGTAAACAAAACCCCTCTTTTCTTTATATTTTAAAAAAGTGATCACAGTTTATTAAAGGGATAGTGATTCGAGGGAATTTTTCTGATTTAGTTAAGCTTTTACTATTTATTGTGTCACTCCCTCTCTAGGGAGGTATAGGGTATCTCTAGGCTATTCAATTCTTTTGCTCTTCAGGTTTTAAGTTGTTTTTTTTTGCACTCATTAGATCTTTTCTGAGCATAAACAGACTAAATAGAGACCAAAAAAAACAAATCTACAATTTAATTTCCCTCCTTTCTGTGTGTCTGGATAACTTTTTTCAGTGTTTCCCTTCATTTCAACTCCTAAAAAAACTACACCTCCACTCCTCTCTGAAAATGACTTCTTTTACAGGCATTTGCACAAGAAGGCAATCATAATACAGACGATATGGCGGGGCTTCACAGCAAGGGCACGTTTCAGACAAATGGTGAAGGTAAGCTAGCGCCTGGAACGGCTATAGATATATTGATTATGTTATGATAGCATGCATTAGAATTCAATTGCTATATTCCTAAGTCCCTGCGTCTGACCTTAAGAGATATAATTCACTCATTACACATCGGGAAATTAGCACTTAGGAAATATGATGCAATATGATAAGGAATTCCATCTATATCTCGACTCCTGGGATGTATATAGAAAGAGTGTGGAGAGGAATAGAGAGAAGGAAAGACTAGAAGAGGTTGTGTGTGTGTGTGTGTGTGTGTGTGTGTGTGTGTGTGTGTGTGTGTGTGTGTGTGTGTATGTGTGTGTGTGTGTGTGTGTGTGCGTGCGCACGTGTGCTTTAGTAGAACAAGCCCCATTTTCAGCATATTGCCTCCAACTGCTTCTTAATTGAACAGATTGTTGATACCGGATCCAATACCCAGCGCTCTCACGTATAATTTTCCCCTGGATTGAGTTTTGTAAACGTATCACAACAAGCTATTTATCATGCCTGTAAATTGACTGTTTGCTAAAGCATAACTGCCAGCCGCCGTTTGGGAGGCGTTCAAGAAATGGAAGGGGGGTGGGGGGTGGGGGGGATGGGGTGGGTGGTTGGCGTTGAGGGGTGTTGAAATAAACGATGAAGGATGTGTCACTACACACATATGGGCTAAAAAGAGGCTGTTTGGTCTCATTTGGAAACAGACGAGCGCTAATTTGAATCACTTAAAATTGCCACAGTGCACTATTTTGAATTAGCCCAGAGAGATTCTCTTCTTCCTCTTTCCCCTCTCTCTCTCTGTACCTCTCTCTCTGTCTGTCTTTTCCCCTCTCACTCTTGCAGACCTTATCATGTGTAATGTGACGTGCACAAAGCCTCATCTCAAAACATCAAGCTGAATTTACAACCCTCTTTCAAGTCTTTGTCTTGCCTCCCGTTCCTCTCCTCCCTCTCTTCCCTGTCATTATTAAAAAAGACGTGTTGAGATATGAATCCCTTTTATGGCCCGCTCTCCAGTTTGCTTCTGAAATGTGCCCCCAGTGGTCGGCCGGCACGTTTGGTGCCGCGACGGCTCGTTGAGTGCGCCGCTGAATATTCTCTGGCCTTTTGTTTGTCACTTCTGGCAGAGCTGTCATTGATTATGAAATCCAGAGGAGAGCGTTTGGCCGTCATACATCTCCATTAGCTCGCTGCTTGACTACCATAGATTTTCTTGGCCCTTGTCTGCGTTGGTGTATTAAGAGAGTACCGTCCTCCCCTTGATACAAAGTCCTGCTAACTACACACAGACTCTCTCTCTCTCTCTCTCTCTTTCACTCTCTTACCTCTTGCTCCTCTTGTCTCTCTTCCTTGCACTCTCTCCTTTTCTGCCCCGTTCCCTCCTCCACCCCCTCCTCTACAGTGGCCCTATCTGTGCTGCCTCTGTGCAATGTATTATGTATAAAGAGCTCTTTATCTTTGACGCCTGCTGTGGACAGATCAGAGGGCTGGGAGACAAGATGTAACGCCATCTTTTCCTTTGTGTTCACAGGCGGCATATTTTATCATGAAGATGAATTTCTACGAGGAGATGGCGGTCAGGGTAAATATCTCCACAGTGTCTTGTTTTAGCAAATGGAGTGTCGTGGTGGGGGGACACTCTGTTTCGCTGTGTGTGCCGCGAATGGGAGGCCCCATGAATAAGCAGCCTGTAAGCACTTCTGTGCAAAGAAATTGTCCATCATTGCAACTTTTTTTTGAATATTGCCTGGGTTCTTTTTTTTTTTTTGGTATCCAATTTAAATACATCAACTTGGTTTGATGCATAATTTTGGCCTATTAGAATCAGGTATAATACACACAATATATAATTACAAGTATGCTATTTTTCTTTTTTTCAAATGACATAATTGTGTTTTGATATATTACACGTTAGCTGGACAGTATTATCTACTTTTCATTTAAAAACTTAAACCGTATCTTATTTATGCACAGCGCTTCTGAATCAAGGTATTTTCTGAATGCTCTATACTTTATCTCAGTATTTATTGTATTTTATAAATTTTTTTCCTTAGTGCTCATACCCATCAAATGCATCCCCCTCAGCAGCTACTACTGTTCAGCCCATAAATCATCACACCGTGGCTGTGACTGATGCTTTGGCATTTTTACACAAGGATATTGTGCAGAAACCTTATATTTTTACAATTCCATATAGCCTAATGTTTTGGCTAACAGCTTCATTCTGCCTGAACCATTAAAAGGGTTTTACAGGCCAACAAAAAAATCCACTAGTGTTTATTGAAGAGGGTGTGTCGCTCTTCAGCGAGACAGAGAGGGTTGCATTATTTTCATATTGGTGCAAAAGCCTGGAAATTGAGGCTTCAAGTTTTACACTTAATAGAAACCCAAACAAATAAAGGCGACCACCTTGCTGTTTCAATAAATGTCACATAATAGGAGAGACATGGATCCAGGAATAGTGTTTGACCTAGCTGTTTTAGGTCATGGGGCGAAAGGTCAGGGGTGAGCTGGAGCTTCTGAAGTTAGAGAAAAAGGACCTTTATTACCCGTATAAAATAACCAGGGTTTCCTAAAGGAAGCAATAGGAATTTTAATAAAAAACGAAATGTATGTGAAAAGGCTCAGCAGATAGGAATTCAAGGAGGTCCTGGGTTTTGAACCCCACTAGGGCCAAATGACGCTTTCTGAACTGAGTTATGTTATTCTTTTGTGTTTGTCTGGGTTTTCTCTGGTTTCTCTCACCCCAAGAGACTTTTGTGAAGGTATTGGGAATACTCCTGCCACTGCCCTTGGCCAAGTCTGTGGCCTCAGAAGTGGAGTTCGTCCCTGAGTGCTGCTCACCGCTCCTAAAGATATCATAGGGCAAATGCAGAGACAAATCGGTCGATTGCTCAAGTGTAATTTTGAAATTTTAAAATAGTTAAAGATACAGTAACTATGTATAACAGACACATAGACCTTCCAACAATATTGTTTTACTCTGCGTACCAGATGTAAAGGTACAGAAGCAGTATGAAAGGATTTCTTAAATTTCATATATCCTGCAAAATATTGGCAGGACTGTGAGCTCTACACTATAATTTCAGAATGTTTTCTGATGCTTTGGCCTTGTTTGTTCATGTGTATGAAACTGAAATAGAGAGAAATCCATGTACACAAATAAATGAGTGAAGGACATCTGTACTCACAGGCCATCGTTTACCAAAGAAATATTCAGTGTGTAGATGGAGAGAAAGAGGGAATGAGTAAAAGGGAGAAACAATCATCTCAGAGTCCCCTTGTGACACTTTCTTTGAATCAATTTTGATTCTTTTCTTTTTCTCTCCCCTCCTGTTGTCTTTATCACGGCGTGGTAGCTAACAGAGGATAATGTATTAGGGCCGTAATAGAAACCAGTGTTTACATGCCGCACCTCGGATTTGTATTAGATTCAACAGCATCGATTTCACTAGTCAACAAAGGTCAGCAAGAACTCGGGAGGCGGCAATTACTTTATTTAAAATTATCTATTGACTGGCAGATCAATGCTAATTCTCATTTTGCTCTTTGTTGTTTTTCCCCATCCTCCACTTCTCCTCTCCTCTCCTCTCCCCTCTTCTCATAGTGTGATTATTCTTTTACCTGCCATTGTTTTAATCTCCTAATTAGTCTGAAGGACATCCGCCCCCTTGCTTTAAAATGGTCCACTGGTGTGTGTGGGTGTGTGTGTATGTGTGCTAGCTCATCTACAGCCTCCACAATCAATGTGGACTGATACAGGTAAGTGTATGGAGCTGTGACAGCTGCCTGTACCCCCCTGGATTGTCCCTCCATCCCTACAGGGAATAAAACTGCACGTGTGGTCATACGTGGTTTAAAAGGGTTTAAAATTAAGACCTGAAAAACATTTGTCACCTTGACCTGCCATAAAACGTTGCCTTACTGTCTGTGAAGAGCAAACCTATTCAGTTTTAGTAATTAACAAAATTGCTCTGAGAAACATTAATTCCCTGATGTCTGGAACAGTTCAGATTCAAAGTTGCAACGTTTACCAACTCTCAGCATTTCCCTGTGTTGTTGGAAAAACTTCTGATGAAAACCGTCTGTCATGCTTTAATCCCTCACAGATCCAGCGTCGATGGAGAGGATTCTTTGTGAGGAAGTATGTTCATAATTTCTACGCACGCAAGAGCTATCTGGAAGGAGTCAAGAGGAAAAATGAACTTGTCAGGTAAAAACAACTGAAACAAATAGTGCTGCATATGAGGCTCAAGAGAGCAGACAATGCATGCTCCTCATTCACCTTAACCTTTTTTGATGGTAGCCCGTTTTATTATTTATTATTATATTATTGTTATTATTATACTGACTTTCCTATGCAACCCACATCCAGTTCTGTTGTTTTTAAATATTTTTTTTTGTTTTTACAGACAAGTTTTGTAAAGGTGTTGGAAAGGAATTTACAATTACAATACAATGTTTGACTACTCCCCATATCTTTTCCCATCTCTCTTCTCTGCCTCACTCACTCTCTGCCTCGCTATGATTTTGTTACATTTAGTATTTATGTGTTGTGGTAAAACATATTTTTGCCCAGGGACCACTACAGGGCCGCGAAGGGAGTCAGATGATACGCATCAGTCAAGATGAATTGATTTGATCAGCGTAAAGGCAGTCGGTTAAAAGGTGCTCTTGTGTACCCATAACCTTAAAATGTGTGTGTGTGTGTGTGTGTGTGTGTGAAAGAGAGTGAGTGAGAAAAAGAAGAGAGAGGGAGGGAGAGGTGTCGCTAAGATGTATACATGCATTGCCGTTACCTCAGAGGAAGAGAATGAAACAGGCAGAGTGAGAAAGGATAGAAGAGGAATAGAGAGAGAGAAAAAGAGAAGTCCTCTAAAGCGCTTGAGGCTAAGAGAGAGAGAGAGAGAGGGAGAGAAGTGAACGATGTGAAGAAATTAAAAATTAGCCTCTGATTTGAACCGCAGCTCGCGCATTAATAAAACATCCCGTGCTCCGGGGCTTACTGCTAGAGATACACCATCTTTTATTTTTGACAAAAAAAACCCCATCACGTTTAGCTAATAGTCACATTTTTAATGTTGCTAATATATTTTACCGGAAAATATCTTTAGGCTTCTGCTAAAATTAAATGTAAATTTGTTAAAGTGCTCCTTGGATCACTGACTTCACCCCTCACTTCCCCACCAGCGCTTCACCTTTCCTCCGCACTCCTTGGCCCTTTTAGAGGTAGGGGGAACCAGGCAGTTAAAGTCCATTAAGGGAGTGTTGCCTTTTTGAACAACACACAAAGACATATGCACATAAACATACAACTTTGTTAAGTGTTGTTGACACTGACAGTGATTGAACATATAGAATAAGAGAAAAGGCTGTTCTTCTGACTTGGTGTCAAATGTATTATTGTGTATATGTTTATCAGATTCAACCTTGATATCTTTTATTTTGTATACATTTGAATATCCACCTTATTCCTAGCCCTCATGTACCTTGGCTTTAATCCTTGTTCTTAGAGTGATTGGTAGGCCTTATCATTCTTTCATGAAAATATAGGTTTGCGACTTTATTGAGTGAATACTACTAATACTATTATTATTTCATAGCCCGCTTAACTTACGCTAGTTCCACCAACCACCAGAAGTGTCCATACCCATAATGATTTCCCCAGACCTCCCAAGGTAACACGTGGATAGGTCAAAAGGGGTTTGCAAATCATTTTGTTCTGTATTTATTTGGTTTTTACACAGCATCCCAACATTTTATGTTTTCCATTATGCCTTTTCTTAAAATGCAATACAAAGAGCAAAGTTAAATAATAGCAGAGAAAAGTGGAAGTAAAGATTTTTGAACATAAAGTATATTCAAGGAGCAAAAGATTTAATATTATTTAACTGGTTTTACTGCTTACTGTTTCATTATCAACTGTGTGACACACACACACGCAAACACAGCCCCACCTCCACAGTGGTTTGGGGTGTTGAGGTCACTTTCTCTCCAGTTAATCACATGTTTATTTAGTGCTGGCGGGGTCACGATCAATTAACGCCGTGCCGGCATTTATTTAAAATATCCTTTCTGTGTTAGCTGCTGAGCCCTCGGATCGCACGCTGCCTGATCACTCACCCCACAAAGGTCCGCTTTTTAATCCACCTGCTCCCTCCCTCTTGTAAGTCTGTCTGTCCGTCCAACCTGCTGCATAAATTATTCAAAGTTGGACTAATGGTCCCCATTTAGTGTGGGCTGATCGGCTGCGCATGGTAATGATATAGGAGTTATACATAGACTGCCAAACCTCTCTCTCTTCTCTCTGACTCTCTGTTGCAGTCCCCTCTTTCTCGCTCATGACAGATCTCCCCCGCACGAAACCATCTGTGTCATTTCATTAGGTACAGCATCCAGCTAATACACGCTACTTGCACTACCCTCTTCTATCCTCTGCCCTCACTCCGCCTCCCTCCTTCAATCTCCTCTCTTTCTCCTTCTCTTTCTCAATCTATTTTGCTCTGTATCTTTCTCTCCCTCTCTCTCAGCCGCCTGTTCACTGTGCTCCAGTGTCCATCCTCATTCATCCTTCCTCTCCTTCTGCATAGCCTAATGAAGTCAGGACCCCGGCGCAGTCCCCACTCTGCCACAGTTTTTCCTTGATACCCCAACAATTTATCACTTTGTCAGGGAGACACTTAAAGTTCCTGGACTTTAATAAGGGCATGCGGTGGGACGATGGGGGCAATTAGGAAAGCAGAGCAAGCCCGCTTTGCATATTTACTAAATGTGCTGGTGTCATCGTCGGCGCCGCCACCAACACGGCCTGTTGACTGCATGAATTATTCCTCTATCTGCAATAAACAGCTTGGTAATTATTACTGTGATAATCAGATAAATAATTCTCGCTGTGATGTTGCAACGACACGGCAAAATCTTTTAACTTATCCTAAAGAGAACGGGGGAGAATTTATGAGCGTGGTGTTGCTAGGCTGATCAGCACTAGTTTTTTTTTTTTTTTTTTTTTTGCTATGCTGTCTCTCTTCTTCTCTCTACTTTTTCCCTGTCTCTCTTTACTGCTGCCTTCTTCAGTCCTCCCTCTCTCGTGTCCCTCTCAAGGACATTCATGAAAGGAGAGCTGCTATGGTGGAGAGAGTGCGGGCCTGCCTGCACGCCTGCCCTGCGATCAGTCTCCGCTTCTATGCGTCAGTCTTTCTTTTGCTGCTCTTTCATTCTGATCCAGTTTGGGTGGAGACAAGTTCACTCCTTCAGTCTGATTGGATTTGTATATTCTGTGTGTGCATGTGTGTGTTGAGGTGTAATCTGAGTGCTGTGCTCTCCCTGCCTCTTTAGGGTATAACTTTTTCAAGTTAAGCAATGGAAGAAAACATGGAAAATGTATAAAGTTTAAATTTATTAAAATTAGGAATATTTATTGGAGATAACTTCAAGACTATAGTGTTTGTTTGCTCCCACACCTTTTAGTGTTTAACTACTTTTAGTGAATCAGTTAATCAATCAGTCAGTCACTTAAATGGACAGGGTGTGTTATGAGCGTGTTGAAGGCTCAATACATTGAGCCGGTCATTGTCTGAATCGACTAGCTGACTACCACGTCCTTGCCAGCTATTGAATCATTTAATTGGAGCAATTAAATCAGCCAATCAGGTCAAGCCTCCATTAAATATTTAGAACTTGGCCAATTAGCTGCTCTGGTGCTGGCCTGGACGACCGAAGGTGTGGCCTGCCGTCCCATAATGCCTCACTCTCTGATATCCCATCAGCCCTTGTTGCCCCTTGGTGAACCGGGGAGTAAATAATTGAGGGAGAAATGAGAAATTTAGCTGTACTATATTAGCCATTTAAATAAGTTCAGTCTAGGGTGAAAATGTCAGTCAGAGTTTCAGTTATTTGAAAGCATGCTTGACTAGTTGTGTCACAGTTCAGCAGCCAGCAAAAGTAATCTGTAATCCGAGTGACTGCTCTGCATTATATGGCACGCTAAGCACATTATAAGAATCCAATAATTATTATAATGGAGTAAGCTAGTGACAATTATATAGCATGAAACTATACAACATATGAATGACATGAAAGTATATCGTTGATGGCAATACAGTCTTTAACGGAAAAGTTACAGCCTTAAGGGTGACTCACAAGGAAATACTGCAAATATTTTTTCCCTATTAATTTTTTATTTACAGAAATCAACCAAGATGATTCCTACCAAGACATAAATTAAGGTTAATAAACCAGCTATAACAATGATACATATAAATTCTTTCTTTCTTTCTTTCTTTCTTTCTTTCTTTCTTTCTTTCTTTCTTTCTTTCTTTCTTTCTTTCTTTCTTTCTTTCTTTCTTTCTTTCTTTCTTTCTTTCTTTCTTTCACTTTCACTTTCACTCTGTCAAACACACACACACACGCGCACAGACACAGGGTGCAACGGTGCACGTGCTGCGTGCCGAAAAGGGCTAATGAGGGTTGTATGTTGTGGCGGCTGGTTGGGTCGACACAGATCGAGGTGCCTTCAGCCGTTACAAATCTGTTTGGCTTTTGTCCACTACACAGCAATTAATAACACTGGGGCTGGGGGCAGGGAAGCAAAGGTCACCCATTCAGCCTGACACACACACACACACACACACACACACACACGCACCTAACACACACACACACAAAAAAACATATGGACACGCATACAAGCAAAACTCTGTGAACAAATAGTATGAATACTGATACACACTCGCACCTCGGACACACACAGACACATGAGAACAGGTCCTGACCCCTGAAAACATTGGCAGTCAGTTTTTTTAATGCATGAACCAACAGTAATACACACACATACTGTAAACACACACATGCACCAATCGGTTTGTGAACCAAACTGTCCCCCAATAAACCAAAACTTTATATTTCATATTAATAGGTAATATCCATGTTAGCCAGTTGGACAAATAGGGGCCAAGCAACCTCTATATCCTCTCTCACACAAACACAAACACACACACACACCCACACACATACACACACACACACACACACACACACACACACACACGCGGAGGCGTGCACACACACAAGCACATAGACACATAGCCACACATCCATGCACAAAGTGTTAAATTACTGTGCTTTATATTACATAAATACACACAGACACATTTAGACTTGCGCTCTTTCTTACCACACTCTCACACACACACACACACACACACACACACTCTCACGCACAATGCTCTGCATATTTCATTTATTTTGTAATTTAATCTGGTGCTGAGGAAGGAATCAGAATGCAAAGGCAACGGAGACGGTGTTGTGATTTCTTTTTAAATGTCAGTAGCTGCAGAATGTGTTAACCTCACATTACAGACACACTATGAATATTCTGATTCCTCTGTGGAGGCTTGTAATTGAAAACAGAAGCTGGGTAGCGAGAGAGGCAGTAGAGAAGAAGGACAGGAAAAGAGAAAAGAAATAAAGGATTGTCGAAAGAGCTACAGCTTCGCGCTCAGCTCTGATTGTGTGTGCGCGTCTCCACATTATCATGGCATGTGTGTTTTAGTAATTGTTTCCAATTCCGTTTTTAAGTTATTACCCCCTTGTAACAATAAGGCTGTGTGATTGCAGAATGAAATTGCTGTGTATGGGCTTTTAATGCATCCCATTTAGCCAGCTCCGCTTAACAGATGTCACAGACAGACCTGTCCTGGCTGCGGTGATGAAATATATCCATCATCCTCCCACTTATAGCCTCTTGCGCTCTCACTTTGCTTTTTTCTGTCCAAGCACACTCATTCTGTTTTGTTTTTTTTCTCCCACAGCTCCTCTGTCTTTCCGTGTCTGTCCCAGTCTCTCTTATCATTAGGTGCTTTGTTTTTTTATCCATCTGAAGGACACTTTAGGGAACAGTCAGCCTTTACAACAGAGGACTGTGTTCTAAATACAAATACATTTGTACAAATGTAGTTACATGAAGTTTATAAGTTTATTTTCTTTATTACCTGTTAAGCTATAATGTTAGCTGAATCTCTGGATAATGTGTAACCTAACGTGGTCGGGAAAAGGTATCATTAAGTCATTAGTCTTGTGAAATTATATATGTAGGAGCAGTATACAGTCTGTCAATGTCATTGAGCGAATGTACATGAGCGAAAGAGTATGATGAACTATTGAAACCTGCATGATGTAGATTGATTTGACTACTTAAGCAATGAAATGGCGTCATAGAAAGTGGTAAATAAATACATTTTTCATCATGCTATTTTATTCATTGCACAGTGTATATTCATCATATTTATAAACGGACTGTGATCCCTTTCAAATACACATCATGAAAATTAAGTTTGAAATGTCAATCGTGAAAATAATTGTGTACGGTGTGTGCACTACAGGAGGGAGCTGGATGAAGTCGAGGAACTCCAGAAGAGAGAGAGAGACTGTCTGGAGCTGGTGAAAGAGCAGACAGCCAGGGTCCACCAAGCTCACCGCTTACACCACCTCCTCAGTACAAAGCAGGTTAGTCTACAGGATACATAAACACATACACAGTCTCGCACCATTTGACATAGATATGATGATATTAGATTGTGTTTCTTATCTAAAAATATTCTACCTATATCACATTAAGCAGGTAAACAAGAAAATCCCAAGCTAAAACAAAAATCTGCGAAATGGAAGTTTATGATCAATATGTACAATAGGTTTTTTATAATAATATAGGCCTAATAACTTTTTTTTGAAGTATTAAGAAACATAACAAGATTAGATCAGTGCTTAGACTCATGACGTCATCCATACCAGTTCCAGCATTTAAAGCAGCATCAGAGACATTATCAATAATGGTATCAGTATTGTTATCGATGTATTCCAATGTGAAGCCACATCGGATAACACAATGTTAACCCATTTACACTTAGAGCAAATTCCTCATTGTCTAGTGTTGAAATGTACATCCTATACAGGATAATATACAGGGAACATCACCGACTCACTAGAAACTTTGCACTCAGGAAGTTAGTGCACACATTAGCCACACATGCATACTCCCGCACAGCTAAAGATGCAGCGACCCACAGAGACAATGAGAATTTCATACGGGGAGTGCCTCCAGAATCAGGCTGCAGAGACAAGAGGGAAGATCTTACTTTCTTTCCTTCCTTCGTTAACACAGGTGGGCTGTGTGGAGCTGAGATGTGTGTGTGTGTGTGTGTGTGTGTGTGCGTGCGTGCACCTGAGTAAGTACGTGTCCTCATGGCTCTTCTGATGTGCTGAGTGGAGTATTTTAGTGCTTCCCCTGGCACAGGTGTGCACGTATTTGTGTGTGTGTGTGGCATCTACGTATCTTTGTGACTCCCCACTGGGATCATAATGAAGACAAAGCACAGTGGTCACTGTTGATTCAGCACCACTACTCCTCTCTCTCCCCCGCTCTCCGTGTCTCTCTCTCTCTCTCTCTCTCTCACCCTCTCTCGCCCACTCCTTCATGCTTGTACGACCAGCATTGTCATCATCTGGCTTACTACCTGCTTCCTGCAGGCATCCTGTGTTTGCCAAAGATGCTCACATTCACACAACTTCAAAATATTTTATTGTGAAGGAGATGTAAGCTGGAGTTCCGTCAAGTTTTTTTATTTTGTCAGATCATCTTGAACTCTCCAGATGCTTTGGATTGACTGTGTACCCATAATCTTTTATTATGTTATTTATAACTATATTGCATATTTTATGAATAAGCAAGAGGGAAAGAAAGCAAGAGGAAAAGTTTGTGTGCTCTTCCCCGCCCTCTGTCCATCTCCTTCTCTCTATATATCTCTCTCTCTCTTTCTCTGCATATGGCAGGGGAGTCTTTCCCTTCGTAGCTCTGACCTTGTCAGCAGTGAATAGATGGCTCTCCCACACAGTTCATCCTTCCTCACTTCTCGGACCCCAGCCCACACACACACACACACACACACACACGCACGCACAGCTTACCAAAAGGCCCCAAGTCCCTGTGACAGAGACAGAGATGGTGTGTTCCTAGGGTCAACATCATTGCTCTTCCCGTAGCTAGGTTAGTACTTTTGGGCTTGTATGTGCGTTTGTGAGTCTGTGTGTAAGTGTGTGTCTCTTAGGGAGTGGAGAGGATTACGCTTGTCTGTGTGTGTTTGAGTGTCCCCAGCCTTCTGTCCCTTCCGGTTTGAGTACGCTCATCCCTGATGCATTTTATGGACTGATACTAAACACTGAAGAAATGTCATTGGAACCACAGAAAATGATGATAGTGGGTTATGATTCGGGTTAGTTTTTCAAATATTTTGAGTACGGGAAACTTCGTAAGATATTGCTCAGTGGTCTGTTGTGCTTACATTTTATTCAGTCAACAAACTTTGTTATTTTTAAAAAAAATAATAGTCATGTAAATCTAGTACAAAAATTATTCTTCTTTGCTATTTTGTTGTGATATTTTTTTAAGAATTGGGACCTTTTATTAGGTCCTGCACTCCTCCTACGGGTTATTCCTGCACTACATTCATAGGAGTAGTACACCACCAAAAATGTTCTTTCAAGGACAAAATATGTCCACGTTTTGAGCTGAAGTTAAGCTGATGCTGGAGTAAACAATGAGCTAGAAGTTATTTTAGAAGACAAAAAGGTAAATACAGTGAATAGTAGTGGGGTGGACTTGTATATGTTTTAATTATATATTAATAACTATGGCCTATGTTTGTTTCATTTACTGTTCACATTGTTTTGCATCAGCCTTATTCGGGTATACATGCCCACAATAACGATGCAACTACAAATATCGAATGGTCTGGCCACTTACATGATTACATAAACTGAGACCTTATACTAATTAAATTCTTGGTGGTGTATGTTGCCTGAGGTCCTTCTCTTTTTTAACTTTCTGCAAGTAGCTGTGGAAGGTATTGGAAAGAAACCCCCATTAATATAAACCAGTTGTGACTCTGGCTTTAATCACATAAAACATTTTATTTTTTATGTATGTGTGCCTCTGCTAACTAGAATCAGGAGAATTGCTCTAGTTTTAAGAGGAGATTGACTCATTTTGACCCAACAAAAGTTGATGCATTAGCTCGATTGTCAGCATTTGTGCTGCAACAAAAAAAACTGCATCAAGATAGAGACTCATCAGTCAAATATCTGCTGTTACCCAGTCATGTCTCCAATCCATGTCTACAGATATCAGGGTCAGCGAAGTTGACTTAATTTCTCTCTATTCGTTCTGACTCACTTGACATTTACATCAAAAGTACTCATGCTCTAATAATGAAACATTTACTAATTAACCACTCTGTTAATATGTTATTTTAAAAAGAGTGAGGTTTGGGTCGATATAGTGGGAGCAATTTCCCACTTATGCCCTTTCTCTCTCCTCTCTCTCCGTTGTCCCAGTCTTTTAGAGTGGCCTAAATAGCAAGCGGTGTTATTAGCATATAGAGTAGATACAGAGTCCTCCAACTCAAAGCTTTGGTCTGGTAATTAACACACAGGCAAAAGGATCACTGTGATTTGAATAATTATTACTGAGGCCGTCTGTAGCAAATCTCTACCCCACTTCAGAACAGGGGAGGCAAAGTTTTGTATGTGTGTACATGTGTATTTGTGCATGCGTTCTAGTAAACAAGAAGATTCAAGACTTGTATAATACCACATTTAAGACGGATACAGCGAGGTTGTCCCTGTAGTCTTTTAGTTATTTTTTTTTATTTTGTGTTATGTCATGCATCCATCAATCCACCATCCATCCATCCATCCATCCAACTCCAAAAGTTGATGTTTCACATTACACATTAAGAATATTGCCTAAATAATTACCAGTCATTAGTTTCCTTTTAGGCTGTCCCAGGAGATGGCTGTTCTGTTATTTAATGGTCCTCCCTGATAAAAAAAAAAACAACAACTTATTTTTGTTTTTTCCACCTCCAAATTGATTTTAATACATTATAATTGTAATCTTTACAAGGAGACAAAGCTTTCCATGCAAGAGTACCTCAACTCTGCTCACAGGGTAGCAATAACGTGCGATGCCTGGACATCCAGAGCTACAGTCTCATACGTGACCGTTACAGCTCATTATGTCAGCAGTTAATGGAAGCTAATGTCCTACGTTCTTCAGACGAAAGCTATGGATGATAGCCACAAAAGCGCAAATATGTGTGAGTTTCTCAAAGCAATGGCAGACGAGTGAGGAATAGAGAAACACGACCTGGTTCTTGTCACTGACAATGCTTCTAACATGAGCCTGGCTGCTGAGCCTGGCAACTTTCTTTTAACAGTGAAAGACTACATTTAAACAAAGTAAAAAATAATAATTTGGATATTACAGTTACACTATATAATATTGAAGGTGCTGTGAGGTGTTACTCAAAAGAGAAGTAAAATAATTCAGCAGCTGACTGATGTTAAATGGAAGATCAATAATCGTTAATAATCAAAAATCGAATCGATAATCGTTAATAATCGAAAATCGATTTGTAATCGGATCGAGACTTCAATAATCCGAATCGAATCGAATCGGGAAATCGGGCTGATTAACCACCCCTAATTATAATGTTTGAGGAGTAAAATACTCAAAACATCCTAATCCCTTCATTATAATCTAACGAATAATCCATCTGCATCATCCTTGATTTAAATCCTGTTGGGCACCTGTCTTGCATAATATCCTTTCAACCCTTTCTGTCTCAGACCTGATATTTTCAGTTGCACTACACTAATATTACAAAAGAA
The DNA here is from genome assembly GCA_963678695.2 of Diplodus puntazzo. NCBI lineage: Eukaryota > Metazoa > Chordata > Actinopteri > Spariformes > Sparidae > Diplodus > Diplodus puntazzo. Next base: position 9,705,045 of record OZ023155.1, on the reverse strand, counting down.
ACTTGGAGTGTTGAATCATTGTAATTTTCAAAATCAGGAATGCTCACATGCAATATGACATTGCTCATAGTGATACTATCTCTCTAAATCTATCATGTTCTCTGTAATATATGGTTAACCTCTCTCTCTCTTTTTCATCAGTGCCCAGGGGTCTTCAACTCTCCCTTCAGGCCAGCCCCCCATGAGATAGAACAACTGCTGAGGCAGGTCAAGTACCCGGCCCCCTCCAGGGGCAGGGCTTGTCTCTTAGGCATGACTGGCCCAGCAGCCCCCAATTTCCCTGGGACTCCCAGATCCCCATGGATCAAACCCACTAGGACATTGTGTTCCTCCAGGCCCGTACTACCCCCCATTGCCAGCAAGAGACAGCAGGTGAGATGGTAAAAGCTGAGACCATGACAGACATTGAAGACAGAAAAATGGAGGGCAACAATATATTGGAGAGTATAGAAGAGACTCAGATTATTAAGAGGAAAAATTAGAAAAATAAAGCATTAAAAAAAGGTGAAAGCGAGTGTTTTATAAGTATCCTACTTATTGTAAGAGTCCCCAACACCCCGTCTTTGTCTCATTGGAGATGGTTCTTGATGAAAGCAAAGATCCTTTAAAACTCCTTTTAAAGAAGAATGACATCATTAAAACATGGCAGACAGCTCTCATGGGGGCTACTGCACAGAGCCGCTTAGTGTCTGTCTTTCAGTTAATATATGTCTGAGTGTGTGGCTACGTGCTACTATCAAATGTTTCTGTAACCCATTAATTCAATGTGGCTCGTTTAACCGATATATGTGTGCTGTGACAGGCAGGCAAGGATTTATTTGTAAATGTACTTTGATATAGAATATGTGATATATTGTGTCTTCTACATTGCCAAACTGAGAACTCTAGTCTGATATTTCTGGTCCTGAAGATTCATTGTGTTATATATTTTTTAAATATAATGGGTCACTGGAAGGTAATACCTTAAATGTAATATGCATCAAAGAGATAGATATAACAAAAGTTCAAACTTTGTTTTGTTTCTATGGACATCTGTGTTACTATATGCATATATAGTATGCATCTGCACTTTTTGGAAAAGACAAGACACGGAAGCACACAAGTCTGACATATTATCAGCTTATCAAGTTATTATGGCTAAACCTCATACCTTCTTACACATTCAGCAGAAACATGGGTAAACCATTAGATTTCTCTTTCTGGCTACCAGATGTTATTCCGCTATTCGCTTACCTTTCTTGATCGTTTTTGAAATGGTGAGTTGTTGGAAAGTTCTTTTAAAATTTAACAGCGAGCGAATTCACCTGAAAGAAACAAAAATCTGTGGAGTAAATAGGCCTTTTGACATGTCACAGTGGGGAAAAGGCTCAAGTATAATAAATACAGTAATGATGATGTTGGGCATACAAGTTCACTGTTACGCTGTCGTGGTCAACTCTAAAATAGAACTGAGACATAACTAATATAATTTGTAACGGCAGTTTTTTCCAACAATGGCCAGTCAAAATGGCACTTATAAATGGAGCTTTAAAGCAATACAACAGTTGAACTTTTCAGCTGCTTATCGATTGAGAATATATCTTACTACAGTTTATCTTCTTGTGCACGTGTCTATGTACGCATGTGATTATGTGTATGTCGATGATCTGATGAGGAGCCGTTTCACCATTTGTGTTATTTACGCTCTGTAGCTCTTTATGGCAAAGTGCTTTCCCTATTATTAGTTTCTAGTAATGTATAACATAAGTGAGCAGAAATGAGCCGTGGATCCGTCTCATTTTATTAGCTGCACTTCACACACACGCGCGCACACACACAGACATGTCTCCGGCTGGCTGTAGTTAAGGTGAGTTCATTTATGGTGTCAGGATTGTCTCCTGGTGCTGACATAGAGAAGAACACATTATTTATCTATATTTATACACATCTCCGTGTTTATCTGTTTGGTGTGTGTGTGTGTGTGTGTGTGTGTGTGTGTGTGTGTGTGTGTGTGATTAGTGCAGGAAGTCCCCCTTTCTTTCTTTTGCACTCACGCCTACACCCCACACCCCCTCCCTCCCTGGTGTGATAACTATCTAGTGGTGATGGATAAGGTTGAGGTGCTGGCTGTGGAAGTGGTCAGGCCAGGCCACCGATCCCGTGGTGATAGGAGCAAGGACAGGGTCCCCGTTCCTCCCTCTATCTCTCCCCTCTCATCCTCCCTCCTTTTTTTTTAACACCAAACAACAACTGAAGGTCACCTCAAACAAAGCAACAACATTTAAGTTAATCTGCGCTGCACAAAGTTTAGAGGCTTCTTTCAGTAAAGAGCACTAACATACAGTTTTATGCTAAATCTTTAAAAGATTGCACTTTATTCTTCTTCACCTACACGTAAAACTTTGAGCATTTGTTTAGTATTGTAACGGACAGGTTTTTTTTTTTTTAATTCTGCATCTAAATCAGCAAAAACTAGAATAAATAAACAACAAGCGTTGAGATCTGAACAATGAAGTTTCCGTATCACTAATAAATGCACCATCCTCCTACAATTTCTTATTAAAATACTGCTTGTGCTTTTAGAAATGTCGAAAGCTGACATGTAAAATAAACACAATTGTATCTCAATGTATCTTATGCCTTTTGTGTGACAGGCATGATACAGTCTTCAGGGGATGTGAAGGGGGAAGTGAGGTTAGACAGGGAACAGCATGAAAACTTATTGCTAACAGCAAATTTTCTTTGTCTTTGCAACTTTGATATGTCAGTAGACACCAGAACCCCATCACTCCAGGGTAGGAGCCACAATGTCAAGAAGATGTACAAGGAATAAAATTGACGGACAGCTGTTTTAAGTTTATATGACTTGTTTGTGAGATCAGGCTCCAAAAACAGTTGGATGAATAAAGCTGGGGAGAAAAAAGGGAATTTTATGCAACTTCAAGCACTTTAAGAAGAAATTAAAGGAAAAGAATGGCATTCCTTTGTCCTGTTGTTTTTTTCTTAATACACAAATTCCCAGATGAGTTTAAAACCAAAAAAGAATTAAACCTTTGAGTTGCATCATCAGTGTTGTATGAGATATGTTATGTCTCAGTTCTATAGACCTTCAGTCTTATCAAAAAATGGAAAACGGTAAATAAGAAACTGTTCATTGTTTTCATCGGTTGCCTTGAAGAAATCATCTTCTTTTCTTCTTTTCCTTTTGTCCTCTGATAGTGTTTCCTTTGTCCTGCGATATTGGTTTATGACATTGATGACAAAGTCAGATTTCGGTTACAGTGAAATCTACTTTTATTCTATTAAGGTGTTTTTTTTTCGAAGGCTTCAGTGCTGTGATGATGTTGCCTCAACACATGAAACAAATCCCAAAGAAATTAAAGATAAAGTGAAACCAGTAAATGCAGAAAAATGCAAATAAGGGATATTATCATTGAGAGAAGGGGAAGATAAAGCCTTTTTAAACCATGAGTGTCTCTGAGGTTAATCAGGCAATATACTAAATGTGCAGCGGAGTAAGTGTGTGTTTTTTTTTATTCTGTTGCTTCGCTTCCATTTCTCTGTCCCTCACTTTTACTCAGGCATGCTTGGTTTTACTCCTCCCTCCTCTTTTTCTCTCTCTCGGTCTCTGTGTCACAGGAGGAGAGATGAAGAGGATTGGCCTCTGGTTTTAGCAGTAAGCCATCACTACCTGTGGGAGAGGGATCAGAGAAAGAAAGAGGCGGAGGTCTGAAACAGAAAGATAGAGTGATCATTATCTGAGTCTTGTGTGTCTGTGTGTGTGTCTGTGTGTGTGGCGGCGGTTGTGTTTATTCCAGGGTCTGTTCATAGAGCCAGGGGAAGTGTGGGAGCAGCACGTGCACTGTCCTGACCTGACGTTGTGTCTGCAGACCTCTCACACACTCCTGGAGGAGGCCCAGCATCGGTTACGACAACACAAGTCTGCGAGACTCTACAGGGACACTTTTGAGAATAATACGCAAAAACACACCCACACACATAAAGGTTACACATAGGTTTCCCCTAATTATGTCATTTTTTCTGTCATATACACCAAGGAATACATGCGTGTGAACACATACTTGAGTGAGCACATGTATATTGTATGCACTCAACACAGCCACAAGCAGATTCATGCAACATTAAGTAGCAAATGGACACATCCTTATTATGAAAACTAATGGGTGTATCCCTGGAGATTATTTGAAGACTGCTTCAGACCGGGGGTTTATTATAAACAGTCTCTCCCTGTTTTATTTCAAGGCTTGTATTAGTTTTAATTAGGAATCGTGCATGTGTATGTGTACGTGTCTTTGCTAAAACACTTGACTATAACCTCATTACCACTCACGGGCTAATCTACTTAGTTGTGTGAGTGTGTTTGAAGTACTGTTATAAACCCTCTGTTTGATCTGTCTCACACAATAATTTCCCTGCCTACAGTAGAAGACCACCCAATTTTCTTTCCTTTTCCTCGTCCAGTCTTTTGTCTCACTGAAATCAAATGACCAACATTTCTTTTTTTTTTTTACAACACAACTTGCAAAGCTGTGTTTTTAACTTTTTAACTATTTATTTAACTGAACTGTCTTTGTTTTTTGTGTTTGCTTCATCATCAATTCATGCTCATCCTAGTTTTATATTTTAGTAAAGACTAACCTGAGCTCAACTACAAGCTTTATGACACATAACATATTACTGTTGTTTCAGAGGAACAGGAAGTTCGCTTCACCATCTGAGCCACAGCAGCCATTCTTTTTCTCAGCCAGCCTTTACCAAGAGCTTCAGATAGTAGATTACCTGCTGACTTCAAGAGGAGGTAGGTCAAAAACTAGCAACACTAATTTTATGGTAATTGTTATACCTTTATGCACTATGCACCAAAGTCAGTGTTGGATACCACACGTCCACAAAGCCACCGGGCTAGCCATGCTTCACACAGAATCCATTAAGGAGAAAAAACCATACTTAAATCGCTTTCACATACAAATCTTGTGTGTTACAGTGGATGATGAAGATGTTGTTAACCTCAATCAGATGTGTTGTTCACCAAAGACTTGAGGCTGAAACACACAATTACACAAGACCATGTATTTATTTATTTTTAATTGATATTTTGATATTTTTTCACCAATTTTTACACTGTCTGCTTATTTCCCCCTTATATAAATTAGCTGACTTACATAAATCAGGACAAGATATCTCATATCAACCAGATCGATTTGTACTAAACACATGACGAACAACAACTTCCAAACAATCAAAATACTGTACATGAGAGGTCAGGATACAGTACGATGAGAGCCCATACTGTCTCGGGGGGGTCAATGTGGATTGTCACATATACACCCATGACAAGACCATGTATAAATGTATCAGGGTTATCAATATTTCACTTTGTTTAAAGGTGTGAACAATTCTGGAGAAAGGCAATTGATTGCTGAGTCTCATTCCCAGGCCAGTGGTATTTGACAACCTGGGAATGACATTCAACAATCAACTATCTTTGTCCAGAATCACTCACCCAATCCTTAAAGATGCTGCTGCAATATTTTTGGTAGATTGTGTCATGTCAGTGCAACAACCTTAACTGTAAAATCAAGAGGCCTTTCAAAATTAATGGTTACAAGGTAGCAGAACATCTAGTCTCTGCTATAGGTTTAAAGTATCCCTGTAATAATTTTATAGTGATCGTACAGTTCTTTTATAAACCCGTGTTCAACCTATATGATCAAAGTCAGTCAATGTCAAACTAATGTTTAACTCAGGTCTAGAGCTTGGACCCAGGTCAGACGATTCTTGTCAACCTCTACAGACTGATGGCAGGCACAGGTTTATCCAAGGGTGGCCTGGGTTTTGGCATGAGATGTATTATTCTCTTCTAAGAGAAAAGAGGAAAAACAAGAGAAGCAGTGCAGCCTAACCCTTTCAACTTGAGTTGCACAAATTTGTCAAAAGTGACAGCAATTTAATAAATCGCCACTCTCCATCACACGCATATGCACACCCACCCACACACATGCACACAATTCCCAGTTATGCCCTCCACTGCCCCCTCTCCATGTATACGTAAATGAGGTGCATGCATGGGTGTGTGAGTGTGAGTCTGTTAGAGAGAGAATGTGTGTGCGTGGGCCCTGCGGTCTGGTCCAGGCATTAGGTAATTGACTGTGTCTTTGCTCAAGGCCTTTCATGGATCACCGTCCTTTATTAGCTCACTTCCCAGCACACACACACACACACACACACACACACACACACACACACACACACACACACACAAAGTTCCCAGCAGCTCCACCCCAACCTCTTACCCCCCACCACCAGCACCCAGACCCAATTGCCTGGAAACGAGAAGCGAAACAAGAGAGAGAGAGGAGCGACAGGGGAATGAACTAACACGGCCTCAGGAAGTGGAGATAAATAAGTATGGGGAGTGAGTGGGCGGGTGAATGGGGTCTCCTGCAGCTGACAGCAGGGGCCAGGGGAGCGGGATCAGTTTTGCTTGGCGCATCGACGTATGCTTTATTCGCAGAATACTGTGTTGATGGAAAGCTCGTAGGGTCTTTGAGCATTTGTGGTAAATGAAGGTTTTCACTGACCCTGCTAAATATAGCAATTACCCTACACACACACAGACAGATGTTTGCTAAAGTCGACAAAGGCCGTAGGTCAAGGCATGAGCCATCATTGAATCCAATTTGTAACAAACAACCAAAACTGGTTTGTGGCTAGACAGTATGGTGATATATTCAGGGTTTCACAGAATGATTGAGCTGTCAGCTATCAAAACTGCTGGTCTACATAGTTGTAAAACAACCATTCATCTGAGATGTTAGCAATAAGTGACATCATAATGCAACAGAGGGTTGACATAACTTTAGTTGTTGTTGAATACATTTGTTGAAATGGTCCTTTTCTATGTCATGCAATGCAGATATTTCGGAAAGACTGCATCTATCCCTGCAAGAAAGCAGTTGCATGATTACTGCAGAAAAAAACAACAGTTTCGTCGGAGGTCAACATTTCTGAGTCAGTATTTTTGACTTCCAAATTAAATTTGTTCCAGTACATTTTCTCAGGAAAACATATACGCCTGCAGCAAACTGATGTTTGTATGGCAAGTCTGTGAACCAAGTTGGGTTAATCAGCTAATCCTTTCCTGGTTGAGACCTTTTTGACGAGAACAGATCGTTGTTATTGGGTGACAAAGTCCTGTGAGTAACTGACTGTTTGTCTACATTATGTAACTTGGTGCTCTCTGAGATAAAAATAATATTGCTTGAAACCGAGTGTAAACCATAATTTTTTTAAATTAAAACTGAGATAATGCAGCCATTGGTTTAGTCTTTACAAGGGTACCAAATCAAATGAGAAGCACAGTCATTTTCTCATAAACTTACACACAATCAGACTTCATTTCGAAACCAGTCGACCCCTGCTGGTCATTTGAAAGAATGCAGGTCTAAGACACTGAGACCAGAAAGCACAGTCCATACTTTAATACTTACTATACTCTTTTTTACAGTGCTTAAAATATTCCTCTACCTCAACATTAGTGGTCTAAAAGTGTAGCTCTGCATCAATTTAAGTGAGTTATGTGAGTATATAAATGTTTGTCTCTGTGTGTTTGCAGTACGCACATATATACATTTTCCCTATCAGCTAACTGTCTCTCTGATTGAAGCTGCATAATAAAGGCTTTGCTACTTTCCTAAACAATATCGAACACATACACACTAGCACATGAACACACACATGCGTGCATAGAGACACACTCACGCTAGCCAGACAGTCGTTTGTTTTGGCCAAACTTGACCTCCCTTCTCTCTGTGATAACATTGCTGCTGTGTAGGATGTTGTTGAAGAAGATGATGAAGATAGCGGCGCCTGCTCACAGCCCAGTCGTGTCATACCGCTGTCACTCAGAGCTCATCAGATCCTCAGATTTTCCCCCTCTTTCGTCTCTCTGTCGGATGCTCCATCTTTCTGCATCCCTCTCTACCTCTGTTTACTCTCTCTCTCTTCTCTCGCTCTGTGGTAATTAGTGCATTAGTCCTATCGTTGGCATCACCCCCAGCTACAGCAGCAGCCAGCAGAGCTTCTTGTCACAGCTCAGAGGGCCAATGGAGTGGACAGCTCAACCCTGGTACTCATCATCTTCATACCGTGCCCAGCCAGCCTGCCCCCAGCCACCTAATCTAGCTATGCTATCCAGCCATGCTCCTAATTATTTTCCAACCCCAGCCACAGCCCTCTCACCCAGCCTCTGCCACATTACCTAGCCCTGCTTGTAATCATCACCCTAAGCCTTGCTTCAGCCCTCTACACAGCCCGAAGCCTCATCATTAACATAGCCCAGTTTTTTTTTCTAGTTCCCAAACACTGCTCTCTGGCTTGACCACCACAGCTCCTGGCAGTACAGCACACAGCATCCCCAGTCCAAACCAAACTCTAGAAATAGCCCCTGACTCCTGGAACTTTATTTACCTTCTACATCTGTGTCACAGTAAGAAAATCTAGGGACACACAAACATCCTCGCATAATCACATTGTTGCTAGCGCCCACCTCTTCAGGAACTCAATGACCACAACTGTGGCCAAGGGCTGTAATGGTTGCCCTTTCTCCAGCTCCAATGTGCCCTTGCCATGACTTCCCAGGTTCCTCACGAAAAATCAGCCCCATAGACCTCAGTTTATCCACTGCAGCTCAGTACACATCTCCCATCTCTTGCGAAAGGCTAGGTTTTGTGAGCATATAGTGCCTAAACCTCTCAAAGTTTGAAATTTAAATGCAGCCAGCTCTGTAATATTCACTGTGAGATAACATTCTCAAATGTTTTCAAGCTTCTGCACCAGCAACAACTAATTTCAAATGCAGATATGGGAAAGCCCTCTCTGTCCATGCTAATTTTGTGGTTGTGTTATTAGCCATGTCACCAGCAGTACTGCCTGTAACCATGGAGGACAGCTAATTAGGAGGCTACGTGCTAATCAAGTACACTACAGTGAGTGGTCACGTCTGTGTCTGTCTGCGCTCCGAGCTTTTCCTTCCCCTCGCATTAGACTGACACCCATCACAACTTTCAAAACCTAGCATCTGATATGAACCAACACACACTGGTACACCGGGACATGCATTTGCACAGGCATCCCTGCTTTCCGGAACACATGCACACAGACCTATACAATCACGTGTATGCACATAAATACATGCATATACACAGACCCTTGCCGATAGCCCAACCGCACGTACACCTTGATGTCGCCCCAGCGCTGTCCTCGTTACCGCCTTACGCCACATCACACACACCTCGACCAATATAGTGTCCTCCAAACTGCTGTGGTGTAGCTTTATTATTGTCATTTTTATATTGTGGGTGCAAAGCTTCAGGCAACGGGGACAGATAAAGTGTGTCTACACACATACACACACATTCGGGCTCTCTCTTAATGGCTTCAGCTGTAATGTATCACCATGATGCACACAACTGATGTATGAGGGATATTTTTAATGGGAACAGTATTCATCAGCAATTAATACCTAAACTGAAATAGGCCACCAGTAGAGACAATGGAATTAGGCGGGGCTGGGGCAGCCGATGCCTGAACTCATATGTGTCGACCTTTTATGCGCGTCTGTCCGTGTATGTATTTCCGATGTTATCGTGTCCATCCATCTCTACGGCTCTGCTGCATTAGTGTCCAGGTTACTGCGGTGAGAAAGAAAGAACGCTAATTCTCCATAACCATTTTACGGCGTGTGTAAAACTCTGCAGCCCCTTCATTTGCACAGCCATAAAACATTCCCTCTGCCACACTCCTTCCTACTCAGGACCTCAGATTTATCAATTAACCCAACACTTCGCTTCCATTACGGTGGCATTTTGCACCGCGAGGCCTGCATACAGAGTAACGACGAGGGCCGAGTGCACACAGCATGATATTAAATGGACAATCTCAATTAAATGATTAGCAATCATATTTTGGTGTGACTTAAGAGAATGAATGACATTAGACTTTATTATTTATGTTCAGAGCTGTTGGACCCGACTTGACCGGATTAACTCGGGTCACTTAAGGCCAATTTTTTTAAACCTAATTGTATGAATTTGTGTCAAGCTGCTGTTTAAAACTAATAAATAACATGGTGTTGGCAATTTATCATTGAAAATATTCAGACTTCTGCCTTGAGAAAGATTCAGTGACAGGTTTAGATTTTTTTTTTCTTTGGGCCTGAATGTAACCTTCAGGCCTCCAGTAAATCAAGGCTTTACACAGCAAGTCTGCAAGGCAAATTTAAAAAACAAAAAACAAAGGAAGAAGTATTTAGTTATTTTCAAGTAATCTTTTAGTGTTTACTCCACATAGCATTTGTGTTGCTGTTAACATTAGTATAATTCAGCTAAGTGGCAGTGTTACACAGATACAACCTCTCATGCAGAGACAATCTTTAGAACATCAGTTAAGCAAGAGTCCATTACAACATTTCAGGAGGAAACTCTAGGCAGTTTTGATGGACCATTCTCAAAGATTGAGAAAGACAATATAGTGCTTTAGTAGTGATGCATTTTCATTTGCAACTTCAGGTGTCAGACATTATGCATCTAGCCAAGTACACAAGCTCTCAACCATCCAAATATAAATTAATTGTATCGTTGTACAATGTGTATATATATGGTCTTAAGAAAAAATTGCATTATTTCAGGAAACACAACATCACACCCAAAACAGGAAGTGAAAGATACCTACTGTATAAAGTGCACTGTCATCATGGTTATTCTGAGGCAAAAGCACCATCGCTCTCAGGTTCATTTAGAGTTTCCTCTCCATGTATACATGGATGTAAGAGAAAGCGGGCAGACAAGCAGGATAAGGATGTCGGTGCTTTTAATGGACCGCCTGTCCCTGTGCAGATATGCTCCACTGAACCATACTGTACGTAGTGTGGTATAATAACTGCCTATCTCGATCTCTATCTCCTGCCATCACTCTCTCTTTCCCTTGCTGTCTTGTTTATTTGCACACTTGTTCTCTCTTTTCTCTATCTTCTTCATCTGCAGTACCTGGCTGCAACTTTTTTTGCCGCTCCCTCCCCCCATCGCCTTTCTCACAACCTTTGTGTTGTTGTGTGCGCGTGTGTGTGCTATCAAATAGCTGAATGCACAACACACACACACACACACACACACACACACACATACTTGAAGAACATGACAGCCTTCTCATACAGCGGTGTGTTGGTGATAGAAGTCAACCCCAGCTGTGAAATGTAAATGAATTGTGATGAAGCTACGGTGTGGACAGACATTTAGGATGCAACAGACAGCAGACATAGACCCACATGTGTGTTTTCCGTCAAAAAAAAGAAAGAATACATTTTCTAATAGCTGGTAGAAGATATGTTTTGATTCACTAATGTTTCCTGCTTTCTGTTTTTTTTTTTTTTTTTACATTTTACTTGTATGTTCTGTTTCTCCTGAGGAATTCTATTGTCCATTGTTTTTGTTTTGCTATCTATCTATCTATCTATCTATCTATCTATCTATCTATCTATCTATCTATCTATCTATCTATCTATCTATCTATCTATCTATCTATCTATCTATCTATCTATCTATCTATCTATCTTTTGGGCTAAGCAGTGAGATGTTTATGTGAAAGCAACACCTTTACCTCTGCTATTACATGGTTGATATACGCGTGTGTGATATATGTGTGTATGTCTTATTGCGGCCTCATATGCTCGCTAGCCAGCACAGGGAGCGTGTACGGGGGGGTTGGGGTGGCGGCGGGATCAGGAAAGGGAAGCAATCACAAACACTTAAACCTGCAAATGGCCTTGATGTCCTGTGCTAAGCAGCCTGTGTTGACTGATGAGCCTGTTAACCCTGGCTGAAACAACTCCAGCACAGGGGATTAGACAGCAACGCTGGTCCCGGCTGTTCCTGGCCCATTTTGCATGGGAATTGTGCATATTTAATCTAAGGTGTGCCGAGGTGCAAAGACAAGCCACCCTCTTCGCCGTTTCTCATTATAGATGTGTAATAGCACCCTGAGGCTTGGGGGCTTAATTCACCAGCCCCAGCCCCAGTCTTAATCTTACCCTCAGTCTCAGCCCCCGCCTTTCCCCAGCGCCTACTCTCACCCCAAATCAGTGCTAGTCCCAGCCCTCTTCCTGAGCAGTGTCTCTCCTGCACTATCCTGCATTGCATGTTAACCTAAGCCCTGCAAGTCGGTTGGCAGGTAAACCACGGGCCAGAACTCAGTAGCATACTCACCTATGGTGCTGTGGAAAGAACGAGCTTAGCTGAGAAGACCTCTGTAAAACTCAAGAGACACCTCGAGACTCACAACAATGATGTCAGTGAATGTGTTTCTTCTAGTTTTAGGGTTATGCTGATCAATTCTGCCAAAGATGTTTCTTAGTGGCGGTGGTTCATGTACGAGACAGTTCCCTTTTTATTGCTATAGTTAATTTTTTGTCAAAATGTTCAGACTAGAGTTGGGTGCTGTCCACCAAACTGACATATGTCCACCCATCCAGCTGAGAAACCTTTCTCCTGTCATCATCGACATGCATCCCTGTGACGGGTTTAAGAGTATATTCATCCGTCTCCTCCGCTCCACATGGTTAACTGTGTTCACCCTCAGAAGCTTGACACAAAGTTTGTCGGCTACCTAATCCTAAGAAGGTAAAGAAAATGCAAATAACAATGGCACGGTTGAGAGAAATGCACGAACAGCGATTGGGAGTAAATAACGGCCACTAGTGTAACCAGTTGTTTTGGGTTTTCCTAACTGGGCGGACACACTACTTTTTTGTGCAGCCTGGTAGGAGCCCTTTTAAATCACGATGTTTTGATGGTACAGGGCTCAGTAGTCGACTGTCAGCCGTCGCCGATAGCATCGTCTGGCATTAAAACCCTAATACAGACACATGTCGGAATGTAGTCACTCATTCCAGTAGCTGCGTCCTCGTATGGACTCGCTGCTGCTTTTTAGTTTAAATGCTCTCTGTATTTGTTTCTTCACGTTGCATTAGTTGCGAATTCTGCATCCGTTCCCTGATTAATGCGATCGAGTGTCAATGACAAGAGGCTCTCTGAAGCATCTATCCATCTAATTCCATCTATCACTCCATCTCTCTCTCTCTCTCTCATCCCCCTCTAATCCAGCCAACACTTCTCTCTGCAGGACAGAACAATTAATGTGTCCCCTCGTTTACTCCCTCTCTTTTCCCCTTATCTTTTTTTCCCCCTCTTCCTTTTCTTCGTATTCCTCTTCATACGATTGTTGCTTTTCTCGCGCATCATATTACTACCTTTTAAGAGAAAAGTATGTGTGGAGAGAGTGTATGCATGTGTGCATGTACATAGTTTTTTCAAGAGGGGACCCCATGCCGTGTGTGTAATTTCCTGTTTGTACATGGTTCCAAACATCTCCGGCCACTGCAGAGGCGAGAGGAGATATTTAGAGAGACAGAGAGGTTGAACAAGACAAAAAAAAAGATTGAGAGAAAAAGGAAAGAGAGGTGGGGGGGAGAGGGGAAAAACAGGATGATAACAAAAGCAGCTCGGATTTCACAGACGCATATTTCATCAATCATGTGAATAAGTCGTGGTGATTATGCATGGCGGTGGCAGGCCGAGGGGGGGCTGATTACCATACACCATAAAGGCTGCTTTCTTATCTCACACACACTGATTAGTTTCTGTCTGCAGATAGCCTCTCACTCTTTGCTCTTGTTCACACACACACACACACACACACACACACACACACAGACACTCACGGGGTGCGTCTCTCTCTGCTGCACACATGCGTGCGTGCGTGCGTGCGTGCGTGCACGTACAAACACGGGCTCATACACAACGCTGCTAAAATTCCAGGTAAATTGCGACTGTGGGCCAGCCCCAAGAGCCAGATGAGAAATATTCGCAGAGCCTCTCATCGCTAACTGGTTTTACTTAATCAGGAGATCATCTTCCAAAGAATGATGGGAAAACTGTGGCAAATTCACCGAAGACCTCCAACAACAAATTGTATATCCGGTGGATTTGGGTCGAGATGATCTAGATGGGTCTAGATGATAAAATAGATTTGCGCGTTTTCTTCTAACGCCTGGGCCACACTACTTGCGTGACCAGCTCGTGACTGCTGTTGAACTGCTGCGCCTCACACACCGTCTGTGTGGTGCAGCGACTGCCAGCTCTGTGCTCTTTCTGCACAAAGTTCGCCTTTTGATAATGGTTCATAATGCTAAGTACAAGTTGCGCCGTTTTCTGTTGATGATGTTTCCAGTTTGTGAGTCCATGTGTGAGTTATTATGGAATAATGTGGTCCTGGAAAAGCCGTCTGTAGGAAGAACTAACACAGAAGTGATTCTAAGTATATTGTTGTAAGTTTATTGGTCTGTCTCTGTCTCAGTCACAAAACTTGTGTGTAGTCAAGATAAAACTGAACACTGAGTTTGAAGATGGATGTGGCCAGACTCATGATTCCGGAGTACTTTTGTAATAATTCAGTAATGACAACTGAGTTCTCATGGCGTGGAACATGTTGAAAGGCATTGTGCTTTGTGTGATCCCCATGCAAGATGAACTCTAGGCAGAGATAGAGAGAGAGAAATACTGCCTTCACCTGTTGTGTACATCTTAAGTAATCTCTGTGACATATTCTACAGATACAGACACTGAGACTACAGTGGAACGCTTGTATGATGCTAACATGGCTGTCCACAGATGATTTTAAGGATTGTTTGTTCTAGTTTTGACTCTAATCTATAACTGATGCAGATGATAAAGCAGGAAGTAGCAGGTTGCTGACTAGTTCCTACAAGTTCCATCAAGGTCTGATGTGCCACCATACTCCAGTGAAATACTGCACCAAATACCATTTATAAATGTCTTTTTTTTTTTTTAAATTTCTTCTCCTTCTATTTGTAGGAAATAGAGTATTAATGTACTATAAAACAACAACTGTTTTTACATCAGGCTATTTACACTTTTGCAGCAGACGTTTATTGATCATGCAGTCTACTTTTGCTTTACTTTACCTTTTTTCTTGAGGCCTGAGTGATCACTAGTAAACTGGAACCAAATAATTTTACTGTCACATTCTCAGGCTGATTTGTTGCGCTCCTGTCACGGTCCTGATATTGTTCTATGGGTCATTTTCCTGGAATTGTGGCTTTTACATGATGCAGAACGAGAGAGAGAGAGAAAGCGAGGCAGGAGGAGGATGAGGAGGTGAGGTTGGGGCAAAATTAGCTACGTGTGAAAGGCCTCGCTTTGTGTCTCAACCAGGGAATTAGAAATTACTCCTTTCTCTTGCACTCCCCTCTCTCGCTCGCTCTGATATATAATGTAAACTCATTTGGTAACCAGGCTAGAGCGGCGTTGCGCTGTCTGAGTGCCTGCATGTGAGAAGTGCGCCTGGGACGCATTAGGGCCTCCTGACAGGGGCCTGGGTGAAATAAGTGAAATTAATGGAGCTCCTTTCATGTCGGACAAGGCCGCGGCACCCCTTTCACGCCGCGTACAGTCACAGAAAAGTCAATACTTTTTTATTACTCCTCGCTTGCCCTACATTCCCCACTACAAGTGCTCTGCTCACTAATTGGTTTCAGTTTGCAGAGAAAGAGGGAGAGAGAGAGAGCAACAGCAAAGAAAAAGAGGGAGAGGACTCCATCCCCAAGAACACTGAAGCAAATAAATCAATCTCATATTTTTTCTCCCCGCTGTCTTTTTTCATTGAGTAACATCGTGGCAGAGCGAGGGAGAGATGAGAGAGAGAAATAGAGGAGAGAGGGTAAATGGTTGGTTAGAGCACGCCTGGTCCCCAGGGAGCATAATGATATCTGGGAGCCTGTTAATGGAGACGAGTGGTTAAAGTGGTCTGGGGCCCTGGCCAGGTCACCCCTGGGGGTTTTTAACCAGCAACCTCACCTCCGGTGGCTGCTTGCGCTCTGGGCTCGGAGGCACATTGGAGCATCCCACCAAAAGTACAATTTCAGGCTTTGATAGATTTGCAGAAAATGACATTCAACTCAAAAAATGCTTGTGCGTGTGTGATGAAGTCTTCAAATGCATCCACGGCCTGTTTAGTGACTTTTGCAGTCGATATTCAAAATCAGCCCTCTTTGTGAGCAACATGCACTTTGGAACTCAGTACAAAGTTATGTAAGAGAATACTTCAGTGATTTTAAATTCAGGATGAAATCATGGCTAAAATCAACCCAATTGTGGAGCTGTAATGCATAAATGCCAACTCTTGTGTCAGTGTGTGTTTGTGTGTGTGTGTCTTAATCTCATGAAATCTTGCTGTTCGATGCAGTGAAGTCTTGTTGTGATTGCTGATGTCGTCGTCGTATAGTGAAAATGTTTTGTCTTGTCACTGTGTGTTCATAATTTTCACAACAGAGACATTACCTCTTGTCTCTTGCTCAGGGCAGATGTAAGTTAGCTTATATCTAACTCTGGTACAGCTAAGAAGCCCTGTCAAAAAAAATAAATGAAATTAAATGACAAAGGTACATTAACACCTTGTGAGGGATTTGAAATGTGACTGGAAATCTCTTTAAAAGTGTGTGTGTGTGTGTGTGTGTGTGTATGTGTGTGTGTGTGTGTGTGTGTGTACATGTGCATACTGTATGTATGTGTCCTGTCTGCCATTGTGCTGTTCACTGTTGTGTTAAGCCTAAGTGGCAGTGGGGTTAGCCTCTTTCAGAAACAGCACAGCCACAAATTGATGTGACACTTTGAACCCCCCTCTCCCCCATTGCTCCCCGCCAGCCCACCACCTCCCACAAACACACCCAAACACACACACACACACACACTGATCAGCCTCCAGGTTAAAGGAGGTTCCACCAGTCTCGTTTTCTTTCTGCGTCCCAGCTTTCACAGCTCTAGAGTGCGGGCTAGGGTAGGTTTCGGGGGGTTACAGCATGTGTGTATGCATGTGCGTGCAAGTGTGTGCATATGTGTGTGAAGGAGCTGTCACACGGGGCTGGCATCACCATCCACTTTGCCATCTCTTCCTCAGCCTGACAAGTCCCTGCTCCCTACCCCATGGCTAGTGCGCGCGCACACACACACAAACACACACACACAGTCTCTGTCTCTCTCTCAATCATCTCTCACCCAAATATATGATATGTTAACACACCAATCCCAAGCTCACATGGACTGTATGAATGCATACAATGAATAAATGCATAAGCACACACACACACACACAGGCGCACACACGTATCCAGATGCACAAGCAGCCGCATGATGCATATTACACAATGAAGGCGTTTGACAAAACACGCAGCACGCTGACGGTAACACATCACATCACATCCCTGTTTGCGGAAAATGGAGCTGAATTTAAACTGGAATTCGCTTCAACTTTTGTGTGCAGGAGTTTCTATTTGTGTGGCATCACCGTCGTGTGTCTGTGTGTGAGATCTTCTCGGCAGTTGCTGGCGTCAGACCGCGGAGGGGTTCTGTTTGTTACAAGGACAGGCTTGTCCCCGCCTCCAGGCGTCGGCATTACGATGATTGTCATGGCGATGGAGTGTGAGTGACAGGCGGGATCACATGTGGTAGCCGGGGAGCAGGAAGCCTGCACCGCCCCAGTCCCTGACATTAGTTTGTCCTTCATCAAAACTTTACACTCGTTTAGAACTACTCACTCCCTCTGTTGCAAAATCTCTCCCATTTACTTTCCCTTTTTTTCACCATCTGTCTCTCTCATGTCCTGATTTCTCTTTCTCTCTTTTATTTCTTTTTCTCCGGCTCTTTGCCTCTCATTTACATTTCGTTTAATACTCTTATATCTCCCCCTCCTTGTCCATCTCTCTCAATTACTTCACGGTTTTTCTCACTGTCGTCTTACTGTGCCAAGCGTAGGATATGTTTTGAGTTTTTTGGGTGACATCATGCTGCTTTCTAGGTAATGTGTGATTGGTTAAAAGAATAAATTGTAGAACAGGTTGTAATATCTCATACCTACACACACATACACACACATGCCCGCTAACATGCACGGTGTAATCTCTGAGCGATCAGGTTGTTAATAATTGTGGGTTCAAAAGTGTGTGTGCGTATCTGTGTGTGTCCGCTTGCTTCGCCAGTGTTTCTCTTCGGGGCGTATGTGTTGATGCAAACTAATGCCTGTTTGTGTGTGTGTATAAGAATGTATGTGTGTGTTTTGGTGAGAGAGCACAAGCTTTTTTGTGCATCGCAGCAGAAAAGGAGGTCAGGGTTTGAACGGAGACTCGGGCATTCATCATTAGCCTGCTGCCGCTGCCGGTAATGTTGCCCGTTACAACCGTGATTAAGAGCCCCGCTTAGTTCCAGCAGCCGGTGCAGACGCATAGACACAGACACACACACACACACACACACACACACACACGCGCCTGCATGTGTGGTACTGAGTACATCTCTGGTACTCTGTAGTTTGACAGGAAACTCTCTTTTACACCATCGCCCAGTTCAGCGTGCGTTCATGCGAGTGTGTGTGTTTGTTGTTCGGGTGCTGTGCTGTACATGGGCTCTAACTGCGCGGAGGCTTCAGGGCCTGATGAGAAACCTGTCACAGTCACTCATGAAAAGAGCAATTCATCGCTCCACACACACACACACACACATACACACACGCAGCAGGAAGTTACACACAGTCTTGGTGAGTGTATTCGTGAGTCATGTCGGACGGAGGTAAACCTTTATCCCCATTTATGAAAGCTTTAAGACTGTCATGGCAGCCTCTGTTCTTCAGCCATCTTTGTGGGATGATGTTATTTTTGTTCAAAAGTAAGTGAAGACAGTAATCAACTGCCATCATAGCACACCATATACTGCCAACTCTAATCCAAATTGAGCTGTTAATTAACTGGAATCAATCAGCATGTACCCAGATGCAGATCCTGCAGGTAAGGCGCACAGCCCCAATTAAAATAAATCTTGTAAATGAAAGACACAGTGACCTGTGATTTGTTAGCTCATGAGGATCTTTCCAAGTTAATCGCAAAAAAGACTGTATGGAAACAAATAAAATGTTTCTTTATTTTTTTTTCTCTCTTCTGTTCCCCCTCCATTTTTAAACATTTCCCTCCATCCCTCTTCTTCGTTTCCTCTCTGCCTTGTCTCTCCTCCACTCCAGCCTTTCAAGACCGTGTTAACCACCTACAACACCTTTGACAAGTTTCCTTGTCTGTACTCCGAGGCAGTCCTCATTGCGCGACACACCTCCTTTTGGCCCGGGAAGATAAAGGGAAATACAAATAAAGAAAGACTGATTATTGTACTTTTGTTATATTGTATTTATTTCATGCTTTTATCTGAGATGTATCTTCCTCGAATCTTTCAGTTCACTATTCTCAGGCATGTTGGGGTTCACCTCAGGTAACCTGACACACTTCTAACACATTTATCTGCTGCCTAATATGTCAGCTGTGTAGTCCAGAACATGTGTGAATCAGAGTCACCAAGTGGGAATATGCAACACAAGCAGGTCTAATCTGGTGACCCATTCTAAGAGACAGTGTGTGTGCCTGTAGGCAGTGACAGTGTCAGCAATGGAAGAGATACATACTGTATTAGGGTTGGGCCGATGGCTGACAGTCATCTGACAACATCGAGATTAAAAAGGCCCCCCACCAGAAAGTAGTGTGTTGCTGTTAGGCATGAGTTGTTGGCATTTGTGACATCTTGGAGAGAAATTGAAAAGAAGATTGTTGCTGCTCAGTGAACGTCTCCAATTCTACAAACCTAATACACTTGGTTGCATTGATGGCAGCAGTGTTTCTCTTCTGCGGCTCCCAGATGTGTTGCGTTACGGTTGCGACATGCCGGCCAGATCTGATTGCTGCCATTCTGGACAATTCTTGTGGCTCCACCAGCCGCAGCAGGGCGCGTTTCAGAAGCAGCTTTCTGCTGTGCTGCATGGCGAGTACGCGCTGAGACTATTTTTGACAGAAGCAGACAGCAGCTGCGTCAAGCTGCACGGAGCAGGTCGAGCCAGACAGTCAGTCAGACACAGGAACAGCATAGAGCATCCGGTAAATTTTCAAAGTAAAAAGCCCCGTGCAGACTCGGGTTCTACAGCATAACATAGTCGGATATATTAACAATAAACACACTTAAAACAGACAATGAAACCATTTCACTGCAAAGTCAAGTCACCCACAGAAGAGGCACAAAAATCAAGGAAAAATTACAAAATAAACACAGTCTGGGCTTGTCAGCAATGTCAGACAGGCATTTCACTCCTAAAATGCTCCTGGTGGGGTATAAACCTGTGTGGGGGACAGAACAAAAGAGTGACAAACATTGTCATTTGCCTTTTCTTAGCTAAGCTATCACAGTGTAGCTATCACCAGCTGTGACCACAGAGTTGTGCTAATAAGTAACTTCTGTCTTATGACTACTCTGAGGACAATGTCATTGTCCACCGCAATGTGTCACCGTGGACATCGTCATATGCCAATCCGGTGTACACTGTATATTAGCATACACATATCACACTCTGTCACTTTGCATGGAAAACAGTTGGGTTGTATCACATGTATAAGTTAGCAGAGGTCTGATGGCCTGTCCAGCAATAAAATCCCCAAATACTGAAAAATCAGCAGCAGTACTTACAGGAAGCATCTGACATTTTCCTGACCATTAATTTTTTTGTCAACACAACTATGAAGGTTAACAAAATAATATAGAAACGTTCAAATTCTACGATGATCTTGTTTTTAATCAAGTCCAAATGAGAAGAGTCATATCTTTATGATATGGTACAGGTTGTCATTAGTGTTCATCTTATATTCATTTTTAATTGTGTCATAAGAATAAGAAAACAATAAAATATAAACATGGATAAACTGCAACCGGTGATTTTTCTTTCTGTTTTTTGTTTTTTTAAGGTTTGGTTATAAAGTTAGATTATTCTTGTGTTCGTCAAGTCATTTTTTCAGCTCTGGAATACACCTCAATATCTTCCACGAATGTTCCATCTTCTTTATTCTGTCACCTATTGAAGAACTTTGGTAGCTTATTTAAAAATGTGAGTGTAAATTATTTAGACCAGCACTGAACTTTGTCTGGACGTGGAGACTTCATCTGACACCTCCATCTACTGGAGCCTGAGGCAGAACTTCCGATGGTGAAGTACAAAGTAAGTTCAGAGTCTCTCCCCTCTTCACTCCTCACTTTTCCTCTCTGAAACAGTCACTGACACAAAAGTTTAATATAAAATCTACTTGTTAATTCTCTAAGATAAACTTCCACCCGTCTTTCCGCCCCTGTGTTTCCCCTCTGTCTGTGTGTCTGTCTCTTCGCTCGTCTCCTCTCCCTCTCCTCAATGTTGCTGGCATTCCCCCGGGCCTGTGCTATAAGGCGTGGAAGAGGAGCAGAGACAGAGCATTTAGTAATGGCTTCTTAATGGGCTTGTCGACAGCCACATTAGAGCGCGCAGGCAGCGGGCGAGGCCGGGCAACGATATGCCAAGCCAGATGCCATGCCAGCTGTGGCACTCCGCTCTCTCACTCACACTCTCATTTGTAATCACATTTCTCATACGGATGGACGCCATGTGCGTAAAAGAGAGAAAGCAGACAGGCAGGCATGTCCCCTCCCAAGTCCTGTCAGTATGTTCTTTACCTCTGCTGTTTTCTTTGTTCGGTTTGTGTCTGTCTGGTTTTGCTGCACTCAGTTCTTCAACGTTACAGTCATACATAAGCAGCAACGAAACTGCACCACTGCACCGCCTCTACATGCATACATACAATTTTGAATCTTTTTTTAAATGTGTTAAATGTTCATTCAGGGTTGTGTATCTCATGCTCTGCCAGGAGGTTTTGTGACATCAGGGACAGTTTGTGTCCAGCTTGCTCAAGTTTATTCCAGAGTCACACTGCCAGTCTTAAATGCGTATTAATCCAATACAGGGTTAAAACCTGTTTGCTGTAAACATTCAGCACAGTTTGCAGACCAGCGTCCGAGTTCAACTTTGACCTGACCTGCCGTACTTTCTAAAGCCAAACCAACTCATGTTCAGTTTTTTGATTTAAAAGCTGTTACATCAGCCCAAATGAACTTTTACACGAAGATACAGCATAAACCAACACTTTGTTCATACCATGGTCACAAAATTGAATCGCATTTTCCGTTTCCTTATCATAGTCGGGCAAACTATGTCATGGTTACACTGTTTCTGAACACCTGAAACATATCTTTTTTTTACATTTCTGAACAGTCATTGTTATTAGTTTTCTGTTGATATATATGCTGATACTGATAAATCTAAGATGTCAGCCTTGAGAAGGAAGAAGAAAGTTTGTAAAGTGAAGAGAGCGAGGATGGCAGAGAGAGGGAGGAGTGATTAAATGAAGAGATGGATGATTGAATCAATTAATGCATGTTAATGTGCGATAGTGTAACCAGGGGCTGGAATGTCATTGCCAAAGGTCTTACAGGTCTCCAGTAGGGGGAGCCATGTATCAGTGACTCATAGACCTTCATCAGTAAGACATTGTGTGTGTGCATGTGTGTGTGTGTGTGTGCTGCCAAAGATTGAATAGTCAGAAGGTGGTTCTTTGTTTCCTCATCTGATCTGATCTCGTTGCTACCAAGACAAATTTTCCTGTGTCAGCGATGATCCAGTGTGATGAGGATGCAAAGAGAATAAGGTGTGTGTGTGTGTGTGTGTGTGTGTGTGTGTGTGTGTGTGTGTGTGTGTGTGTTCTTCTGTGTATGTTAAGCCATGCATCTACTTGTGTGTGTGTGTGTGTTTATGTATTGGCAGCTGATAGCATTTTAGGAGCTGAAGCCTATATACAGACCGGTGGCCCTGTTCACTGTATCGACAGCTGCCAATTGTCACTGCAGTGACTGACAGTTCTGTATTGATGGACGGGACCTGCTGACGGAGAGATGGAGGACAAAACAAAAGGAAACTGAGCGCCTTGGTGGTGAGGGGCCGAGGAGAAGGCAAAGAGAAGGAGGAACAAAGGCCGAGGGAGCACGTTAACTGGGACCTATGAAACTTTCTCAAGGTCATGGTTCACATTCAGCTCCATCAAGCGACCACATTTTCTTTACAGGTCCAACAGTCTTATCTTCCAAGGATTCGCTTAAACACTTTTGAAATGGTCTTCAGTATATGTGATTTTAGGCCATGTGCTGAGGGGATCGTATGACGACAGAGTTGATAATTGCGTATGACAATTTTTGTCTTTTTGTTAGTCAACTTTTTAGCTAATTTGTAACTAATTATGCTGATTAGGGACAACATTAAATTATGGGTATGCTGTTTAGATTCACATTTGACTGAGTCTTCTTCAGTCTCACAAATATAGACCACTATTGAAACACTTGTTTCAACTATTGGATCTTTGTTTTTTCACTGAACCAGAGACACTGAGACATCCTGTTGGGATATGTCTTCCATGGAAAAGGACTAAAAGTACATTCAAACTGCATGTAAAGCGTGGAATGAAATGAAATGAGATGACACGTTAGCAAGAGCTAGTAAGGCATGTTTGGGTGTAGGAAAATGAAGAGTTTTCGGCATGCTGCAGAAAGATGAGCAGTACCTCTGCTGTCCAGACTTCAGTGGAAGTTTTTTTTCCATCTCTGTGAGGTCAGTGAAGAGCCCCAACTGAGATGAGCAAAAGTAGGAGAGTGACGGAGCTGTCAGAGACGGAGAACATCAATATTTACTGCAAACTATAGCAGGGGATCAACATGGCTTTGAGGTATGAAAACATTAGAGTGAGAGAGACAGCCAGTGTAACCATCTACTGAAATGAGTAATTTGTCGGAGGGTTTTTTATGAAGTTTTTTTAGGCTTACTGGTCTCAAAAAGCTCTTCGCTGGAAGGTATCATGAAGGAGTGAAGCTCTGATAATCACTGTATTTAGTCACTCACTGTCTTGTCAGAGTAGTTTTGGACTGTGCCGCAATCTTTGTGCGTCTTCTGGTTGACCTTCGCAGCCCATACCCAACACGCACATACACACATCACCAGCAAACTATCTTGTACACATGCACACATACAGTACACACACTTGTGCCTATAGGTCTCTCTCTCTCTGTGTGTGTGTGTGTGTGTGTGTGTGTGTGTGTGTGTGTGTGTGTGTGTGTGTGTGTTGCCTCACCTCAGGAAACTTGTGGCTAATTCCATTAGTGGGAGGAGAGAGTATGTAAATGAGGGGAGACAGCTGGTGGTGAGGGGAGGTTGATGGAGTGAGCCTGGGGGGCCACAGACACACACACACACACAAACACACACATACCTCGCTACACTTTCATACATGTGCAGACATTGTCTTCATAACAATATACGGAGACAATGCATGCTCGCACTAATTATGGTGTTACACATTCGTGAACACGTGGCTTGATTTGTTCTTTGTTGGGCGGGTACTGGCACTTTTGCCTTGAGAGAGGGACGGGTTAATACTTTTATATGTGCATCATTGTACAGCTGCACCTTATCCAACTTGTTCTGTGCACTCTCGATTTAATGTGTTTCCGCTCAACAGTCTCTACCACTGGAAAAACCCTGTCTGCTAGAAATTAGGTTTGAACGCTACAGAATATGTTTCTGTTTATACACAGTGCCCCTTAAAACATTTTTTTCCAATATGAGGAGGAAAATGTTCGTATCTAAATCACAAAACAGTCACATCGTTTGTTAACATAACAGACAGACTGTATTGTTTGTAAGTATTCACAAAGTAAAAAAGAGCAGCAACAAGTAGTCAATTAATGGATTAGTTGCTCGGCAGAAAATTAACCGCCAGCTATTTAAAAGGTGCAAGGTAAAAATTTTAGTGTATATTCATCTGAGAAAACTGTGTTGCAGAATTATCTACTAAAATTGGCACGATAACCAGCTAGCTACAGCCTGATCCGGTCCAACATTGATGTGCTCGTGGTGTAAACACTAACAATCCCCTGCTGGTCTGAGCTCCCTTTCTGGACCACTGGATACATGGCTAATCGAGCTAACTAGTTCACAGCAACTACAGTTAGCAGCAGTTAGCGGTTAGTCTGGTGACATGCTGCCCACTGTTTGTGTTGAGTATGAAGTTGACAGGTAGTCAAGTCTTTGTCTGATAATCAATTATATCAACTTCTTAAATGTAAGGATTGGCTGCTTTTTCTTGTCGTTTATGACAGTGAATGAAAATTATAATTTTTTATACATTTTATTGACTGAACAAATAATCGATGAATAATAATAATGAATAATCTGCAGATTGATCCATTAAAATAATTTGCATTTCCTTTTAAACATATTTGCAAATTCTACTGTACATGCAAGACGCGCACAAACATAAGTTTTGAGCATATGTTGAACATTCACTCATGTGAAGCACTCAACATGTATGTACACGTGTGTTTGTGTGTGTGTGTGTGTGTGTTAGAGGAGATGACTGGCTGATGGGTTGGGGTGTGGTGGTGGTGGTGGTGGGGGGGGGGGGGGGGTGGTGGACAGAGGGTCCAGATGGTTGGAGATAGATAGATAGATGGAGTGATAGATAAAGACGAAGAAAGAGGGAGCAAAGACGGATGAAGTCACTGTTTATCATGCAGGAGCCTCTGCCATTGGTCACTGCTCAGCTCACACACACACATGCACACACAGGTAGTGTCGGCTGTAATCCTATTGTGTATCAGCAGTGACCACAGAGCAGGACTCTCTCATCACCTGTCATGGCACACACACACACACAGACACACACACACACACACACACACACACACACACACACACACACACACACACACGCACACACACTATAATCCTGTCAGTAACTGTGATGGAATTTAGAGGGGATTTAATTTTTTATAAATCTAGCAGCACACTGTGAATCATGGGAGCAAAAAGTACGGTCCTGCACACTTCTCGTCTCTATTCTCTCCGCAATATGTTTTCATGTCACTTTGATCCCCTTGTGTCTGTTGCCTGGATCGGTTTGCAGTCTGTACAAAAGCCTCCATAACAGGTGACGACTTATATATTCACTGCATCCATTATTCTTCACAAAATATTTATGATTCTTCCTCTCCCTCAGGGGAATCTTGCATAACATTATAAGCAAATTAAAGTGGAAGCTGCCTGGACTGGAAATGGCTGCAGGGTTAAGGCTGCAGATGGGAGCTGTGGGGGTAAAGGCTACTAAGAGGTGCTGAATGTTCATAGATGTACATTAAACTGTCCTGAAGCACCGGGGCCGCGTGTTAAAGCTGTAATTGGCTGATTTTTCTCTTTAAAGTGAGGTATTGTGGGCTGAATGTGATGTACGCGGCTTGATTGACAGGAAATGAGAGAGGAGGCTGGGCAGTCTGTCATATCGCTAATGTGATAGGTAATGCCCTGAGGACACACACACACACACACACACACACACACACACACATACACACAATCGAGTGACTCTATCCGTCTCTCCATACACTCCTACACACACCTCAGTTTCTCCGTCTCAATCTCCATCCCACGCACACATGAACAGTTTGTCATTTTTCCCCTCCACACACACACACACACACACACACACACACACACACACACACACACACTCTCTCCCTCTCTCTAAATCACACACACCGATATGTGCACTCAATGTTTGGCCGCGTGGCGTTTTACTGCAGGTTAATAATGAGAGGAGAGGTGTGTGACCCTGTCAGGAGTGTGAGAAACTGACCCAAAGAAATCAGACAGGGGCCGAGACCCCCCAACCCTGAGGGCATGAAGTGTGTGTATGTGGGTGGGTGTAATAGAGAGGGGGGAAAAGTGTGTGTGTGTGTCCATCCACATCTTCTCATGGATGACATATGTGGGGTCATTTACATACTATTACCTTTCTATTGGATATGGCAAACACACGTGTGCGCACACACACACACATACACATGAATAGGTGGATTGGCCTGGTGTGATGCCCCTGTCAGATGTCGGATGCAGATGGGAAAGGATGGAGGGGAGTAGGTCACGTCTGTTTCCTCTCGCCCTCTCTCTCTCTCTCTCTCTCTCGCTCTCTCTCACACACACACACACATACGCACACACACGCACACACACACACACACACACACACCTGTCTGGCCCCCCTAAGGTGCCCAGTTACTAAGAGAGTTGTCAGCACGTCTGTGTGAGGCTTCAACTGTTTGACATCTGCCAGCGACCCCCCAAAACACGCGCACACACATCTCCCCTACCACCTCATTTCAGAACAACAGAGCATCTCCCAGTGATCAACATTTAGCCACAGTCATCATTTACCCATCCCAGCTGCCAACACACACGCACACACAACACATACACACGCTCATCTGGAGACGGTGTGAGATAGACATTGGACCACAAACCCTCAAGCAAATAATTACAAGTAAGAAAAAGGAAATGTGTGTGTTTGTTTGCCTGTGTGCCTGTGCATGTGTGTGTGTGTGTGTGTGTGTGTGTGTGTGTGTGTGTGTGTGTGTGTGTGTGTGTGTGTGTGTGTGTGTGTGTGTTCAGCTCTCCATACTTACACTCGGAGTGATAGAGAGACAAGCCTCCATTTGTCCCACTTTCATACAAGATAATGAAGCTGTCATTCTTAGACAACTTCATTGGATTGGTACAGGAGCACCAGACTGCTGTTCAGGGACACACACACACACACACACACACACACACACACACACACACCTGCATAAGCACACAGTGCTGCAAGCGATCCCCCTGGCCCCCGTTAAGCATATGTCAAATATAACCATGTATAGAAAGTGAGATTGTGTGACATATGTACAGCTGGCTGAATGGCAGAGACACAAAGCGCAGAGCAACACACACACACACACACACACACGCAGCACACCCAGCTCATATCTTTAACATGCAAACAGACAGACAGCCCTGATAGCAAATAAAATGAAATCAACCTTGAATGGCAAAACCCTCTGTGAATACTTGTCTCCTCTTTACAAGTCAATTTCATATCCTGTAGCTGCAGACAAATCTAAAGAGATTTGAGAGCAGCGTGGAAACAGACGGAAGACGGAGAGGAATGAAAGGGGGGTTACGGTGAGAAAGCGAAGAAGTGAGAGTGAGTGTGATAGACAAAGAGGGAGGGAGAGACCTTGGTGAGAGCTGGGATCGCATGTTAAATTGGGGTTGAAAAGTCATAACAGCACCACCGATTCATAACTACAACCAGACTGACTCGTACCACGAGATTAGATAGGATCGGTATTATCTCAGACAGCTCAGTGGGTTCAGACACATGACATTATTTAATGATGTTGCTCGTTTTGAGGTCTTTGCCTTTTTGTCAGGCCGTCGAAATGAATAACAATTTGCCTTCAAATGGCCCGTGTAAGTCTTTGAGCAAAGATTACAACAAAACGGTGAACAATGTGCACACCTAACGCCATGTGGGCAAATGTGCGGGATAAAAAAAACAGCAACAAAGGACAAGGAGAGGCTGATGGCAGCATGTCGGCAGTGACGGTTATATAGGTTGAAACGGATAGATATATTGTTGTGCGTAAAGGGAGCCTAAATGAGCCTCCACACCCACAGTCCTTACCAGTTTTTCTCTTAAAAATGTAAAGCTCGCTAAGCCAGGATGACCCCGATGACATCATCAGGTTATTTTATGAGACTTGACAAATTTAGCTCCGCCAGAGCAACTGTTTCCACTCTGTAGTCCTCCTCATGATGAGGAAACAGCTCTTCACCTGGAGAATCAGCAGAGGTCCCCTAAAAATGAGCTTAAATTAAACCAGGAACATCTCTTCATTGTCTCTTATTAAAATCTGGGTTCACAGAACACAATGAAATACTGAGACCGAGACAGGAGAAGTGAGCAGCAGAACAGAGATTCAGAGCGAGTGTCTGTTGTGCATGAATGTGAGCAAATGAGGAAGGCAGTTAACTTTTTTTTTTTATCCGATCATCCTCACACTCACTCATCTGTCTATTCAAAGAAAAGCCATAATTACAGCTTTGAGTATTTAGCCTCACAATTTACTCGTTCTGTCACATTATTTACAACTCTCTCTCTCTCCCGCTCTGTCTTTCCCTCTCTCGCTCTCAGCAGGGGTTCACCCCCTATAATCTAGTCTGTTAGGTCCAATCCATATTCCAAGTTATTATCACTCTCATTTGCTTATTAAGTGCTCCCTTGTTTTCTTCAAATAAAGTTATAATTAGAGATTTAGTGTCGGCGGCTTGAAATACTATCTCCTCTTTATGGAATCTTGGGTGGGATGAGAGAGAATCGTGTTTTATCATACTCGAGGAGTTAATGAGGATGTGCACAGCTTGATATTGTGTTTGTATGTGTGTGTGAGGCGGTGTGTGTGTTTTCTAATTATGTCCCTGTGACAGCTTTCTGGCCTCCAAAATACCCATATACAGTATACCCTCTGTTGTTTTGTCTTCCCACTGATTTATGTTAATGAAGTCAACCACTAAAGAGGGAATATATAAGCTGAGGCTTTACGTATTTTCTCGAGCAGCCATATTGGCTTCATGCTTCAACACTGTTTTCAATTTAATTTGTATTTTATAAAAAATAGATATCTTATCTTAGGTTCATGTTATAAACACTAGTTAAGATGTAATAATTTTGTTAGTACGTTTTTTGGTAATAAGATAAAACAAGGATCTATTAACGCTAACGCTGTTCTCACTTTCATGTTAATGAATTCTTAGTTAACTGCTAATAATTGCAAAATAAAATATGTGTTAATCTAAAAGTAACAAAAAAACGCTGAGTAAAGGTTTAAAGTGCTTCTAAATGTCTTATAATATAACAATAAACATGTTTTTGATGATATGATAGATGTTTATATAGTCTTATTAGTACTAATAAGCATCTTATAAGGATTTACAAGGGCATTATTACCTATTAACGGGCCTGAGAAAAACGGCAATATAAGTTCAAAATGAAAGGAGCTTTTCACGACCCAAATACGTTTGTTGTCAGGCGACGGCCTGTAGTGGCTGTAGTTATTATTACATCTGCAAAGTAGGATGTTAGGAGAAGTAGTATTAAGAGTAAAAAATCCCTGGAGGGAGGAGGTCGGGATGGGCGGTCAGGGGAAGTCAACGGTGAGTTTCTTTTAACTTACTAACGTAATGAAGTGACGTCACATACATACTGTGAAGCAAATGAATTAGGTAGAGTATGTGCGTTTGTAACTGAAGTCACAGAAGTAGCGTAGTAACTTGAACCCAGACGACAAAGTTTTTCCTAAACCTGACCAAGTACTTTTCTTGCGTAAACCTAACCCAACTGTGACCAACGACATAGGTGCGCTACATGTGTCTCTGTTTCAATGCAATCGTCATGTCGCTTTGGGCAATACGACAATTAACCTATTCAGTCATTATAGGTATAAGGACGTGTTGTATTAACCAACGCTTACTACAAGGACCTTAATATAAAGCCCATTTTGCAATTCAGATTGAGTATTTTACACCACATAATGTGCTCTTTAGTAGCTTATTTAGCCTAAATTAGATCTATAGGAACTGAGAAGACTCCTTCTTCATAACTCTGCCGGTGTTCGCAGCCCTGAATACCAATCACCAATGTTTCCCGAGGATGATCCACTGATCCATTCTTACCTTCTCATGACCCACCCTGTGGGCCCAGCCCTGTCTTTGAGAAACAGCAGAGTAGAGTACATTAAGACACGCCCCAGCAACACACTGATTACATATGCTAGCTACGGTAATGAGCTGAGCTGGACAGTGGAAGACTGCTGCTGTTTATGGCAACTCATTATCTGGCCCATTGACCAGAACTGTTCTACACATCACAGAGCCCCGTGTCCTCTACATCTATTCGACCATCACTCTCGCTGCTTGTCTGGATGAGGGGTGCAAGTGTGTGTGTGTGTGTGTGTCATTTGGTGGTGGTTTGAATGGACTAGTGTGTGTATGTGATAGGTGAGATGTGGTTGTTAGATGGATGGATAAATGAAGGGATGAGTGGATGGATGGATGGATGGAAGTGAAAATGTGTGTGTGTGTTTGAGTGGATATTTGCTTTCGTGCGTGCGTTCACATAATGAAAAGTCAGATGATTCCCGAGCTAATGATCTCACACCCGCACATGCAGCATTACAAGTTCATTTGAGTAATACTTTGTGCCGTTAGTTTCATTTAAGTGTGTGTTTGTGCTTTTTCTCTATTCGATTATACGCCGGAGTGTCTCTCTCGCGCGAGTGTGTGTCTGTGTGCGTCTGTGCGTGCACGCGCATGTTACTATGATCGCCTGCCAAAGTAAAGTGTTTGCAGCCGAGAGAGACAGGGGCGCTAAGCTCAAGGGCACATTTGTTTCAAGCTAATGATAGAATGTAAATGGAGCAAATTTCCTCCGCAAGAACAGAAGCTCTCCCGCTCAAACCCACACACACACTTTCATACTTTCACACACACACACACACACTTTCCCTCATGCACACACACGCACACACACATAGCGGCATCGTGTTGATGGAGTGCAGAATCTCATTACACATCTAATAGAATAAGTGTAGTGTGCGTATGGGGAGAGGAGAGGAGCAGCCAACCTGATTAGCCTTATCACTTTATTATGCCGCTCTGCACGCAGCACACAGGACAATTGCATTAGAGAGGAGCAGATGAGCTGAAGGCAAGGAGAACTCAGCAAACACAGCCTTAATTGATTCCTCACCAAATTAGCAGGGACAGGTGGGGGGCTCACCGGCTGCACGGCTGCTTGACTGACTGGATGCTCCGTCGGCTGCCTCACCGAGTGGCTGACTTGTTGACTCGTTTGGTCGTCGGTTGACGGCGAGAGTCGTTGACTGACTGATTGGTTTGCTGACTGGCTGGCTGCATTAGAGGCCTTCAGTGGAGCTGAAGGTGAGGGGGAGCCCAGAAAGCAGGTTAATGCTTTAATTGATTCCTCAGCAGATTAACAGACACCGGTGAGGCAACAACCCAAACGACCCCAACACTGCCTTTACATATATAACATGAAATTCAGATATCTTTACATGGAAATAATCATGGCATTAAGGATCAGCTATCCTTTATTTTGTAGCGATAAGTTCTTTCACTTTGATTAAGTTGTCTGTAGTTGTTCCTGTGTTGGGTGGCACTCAAGGCAGGATGGGGAGACACTGGGTGGGTGCTCAGGGGTGTGGCGGAGGAAAGAGGGGGAGAAAGAGGGGGAGAAAGAGGGGGACGTGCAGGACACAAGGGGAAGAGAGTTTGTCTTTGTCTCTGTAGGTCCCCCGGGGGGATTGTGGGATAGTAGAGGTTAATGAATCTGATTGGCTGGTGGGAGTTTTTCTGCTGGTGCTGCGGTTTACACACTCGCAGGGCTTCACTTTTTTTATTTCGCCAACTTTGGCTTCGGCACAGTGCGGCATGAAGGACAGAGCAGCAGACAAAAAGTGTGTTAAATTGTACTGAAGGTACACTGAACACCGTAGAGACTGGATTACAGATGCAGAGACTTACACTTAAATTATGTGTAGAGACAATTAAACACAAACTCTCTGTCACCTGTAAGCATAGAACAAAATCTGGTTCCAAATTATGTTTGAAGATTTGGTCAATTTATTTTACTTTGCTCAATTTAACTATGGTATTCTCTATTTGAATGAGTCTTTTAAAGTGAACTAACAAAGTAATAAAACGCATTTTATCTTTACCTCTAAACAGACTCGCACAACTTGTATAAATGTCTTTTCAGTGATGAGTGCATGTTTATTGTGCTTCATCTCTGGCTGAAACTCTCCAAATACATACAGACAAAACAGTGACCTGTGTGAGTATTTAATTATAGAAATATTATTTTGTGATCAACATTTTTGTGGGGTGTTTTCTTTATTTTCTATATTTTTGTTAGATATTAAGATAGCACAAGTAAAAACTCTCAACATCATAGAAAGTCCTTGAATCTGCCTCTACGCTAATATCTGCCCACATCTGATAGATTTTTGACAACTCTGAAAGTTGGCTGCCCTTCAACTGACTACTCCTTGATGAATGCCTATGCAGAATACCAATATTACTTTGTTTGGTTTCTGGAAGAAGAAATTCCTTTTTATATTTTCTCTGCAGCGTTGTTATGTCTTTTGGATAAATATCCCAAAAACACAGCTTGAGAAAAAAAAACAAAAAAAACAGACCTGCTTGTTGAGGTAAGCTTTTGAAATCTTACCCAAAATCTGTGATTAAGTTTGGAGTTATAATAAAGTTTTACATTCATGAAATAAAGTACATGTTCAAGCATATTTAGTCATTATTAATTTTGTAGATAACAGCATTGTTCAACCCTTTAAATCTAATTCTTGCAGGGAAACAAGTCCTGAACTAATGACAGATCTAACTTTGCGTATGTGTCTCAACATAGTTCCATGTATGTGAAGCTATGCGTGTCTGCACACGCAAGCACATACATTCATCCATGTCTATGTGTATATGTGTATGTGTGTGTATAAAACTGTATGTGTGTGTGCTAATGAGAGTGGGGGGAAGCGGGCCGTCGCAGCAGTGCGTCCTCTGCTCTCCCGGCAGGTCACTAGCGACAGATGTTCTCAGCATATGTGGCGAATTAATTAGCCGCTAGTAAACAGAGGGGGCTGCCGCCATGAGCTGCCGGTCTGTGCCGCCGCCGAGCCACATCGGGCCGCCTTTTGTCCAAATTCCTCTTTTCTCTCCATCCTCCTCTGGTAGATGGTTAAGTGGAGCATCATTCTTTTTGATCAGAGGACCCATAATGAGTTTGGGGCCACGTGTGTGTTTGAATTGTGTTTGTGTATGTGTGTGTGTTTCCGGGAGGGGCGGTGTGTATGCAACTGTGTGTGCACTGTGGATCAGTGTCTCTTGAGTTTGGAGCCAAACGAGGATCACGGATGTGTTTGTGCGCGCGTTTGTGTGTTTGCACGTCAGCACCCCATCATTTGGACATGGCAGTGAGCCTGTTTTTGTGATGAGAGATCCCCTTGATGACCTAATTGGTTGATTGAGGTGCATCTCTGCGTGTGTGTGTATGCCAGGGCCTCGCGCTCCCAGAACTGGGAATGTTTTCACAGCCTCAGAAAAACTTGGCAGAGACTGGAAACACTTTGAGAGCTGTTTGGATAAACACACGACAGACACACACACATACACACACAGGGACACCAAGCTGATACACCTGGACTGAATTTGAAGCCCTATGATGAAATATTGATTTTTTTTAAAGCAATATTCCCATCACCAAAGTACCAGTTGTATAAATATGACACTGTTGCTACCAACAGCTGTGAATCGCGGGGAGTCAACCTAGTTGTCACAATAAATGTTTGCACGTGCGTTTCTGCAAATCACAGATGTGTTGTCACTCTGCAGTTCTTCATGTCGCAACTTTGTGTTGCTTTCGGTTCAGTTTTGTCGCGACAGCGCTGTGATAAGGCCTGTTTAGGGTTAGGCAAATAAACCTCCTGTTCCAGCTTAGTGGTTTCCTGCTTCCGAATGTTGAGACACCATCCCCTCCACTTCGTACGAAAGTCAGCTCATACACATGTAGTACGAGCGTGATATGACAAGAATTGTATACATTTTATTCTGGTGACTGCACTTGGTGGAGTCAATTCTGTACATGAAGGTTCAAATCAAATATTTCAATATAAAACACTTGGTGAGATATTTTCAAAATAAAACTCAAGTGACAGAAGTCACATTGTAAAACTGCCTGTGATCAACAGTGTTTGTGTTAGGGCATGCTTCGGTGTGAGTGTGTGTGTGTGTGTGTGTGTGTGTGTGTGTGTGTGTGGCTGCAGTAATGAAGTTGTTAGTTAAAGTGGCCCCCACCCCTTGGGACTGGCTTAAGCTGTGTGTGATTGCTTAGGGATCGGGCAGATACACACACACTTATCATTATCCACACACACACATACACTCAGAGTCATTACTCCATTACGCACATGGACTATTGATTTTCTGCCATCTTTCCATCAGGTGAGAGCTTGCCAGGGAATATGGGAATGAACGCCCCGGCTAGGAAAATCAAACTGTCACTCCTCCTTTCCTCTCTTCCTCCCTCCTCTCCTTCGTTACAGACAGATGACAGGTCAAAGCTGCCGCCGTTCACGCCGTTGTTTTTCCTCCATCCGTCATCGCTCAATCACTTCTCGCTCTCCGACGTCTTCATCCGACAAATCTTCGCGTCTGATGATGTCTCTCTTCATCTCTACCCGTCTGGTCTATCTCTCTTCCCCTCGGCTCCACCTCACGCTGTTTCTTCATTCCTCTCTTTTTCCATCTTTCCATGCCAATGCCTTCCTCTCTTTTCCTCCCTCCAAGTGATGGATTCACTCCTCTGTTTTCTTTTCCCTTTCCCCCTCTCCTCATCCCTCTTTCCTCAAGTCTCCAACACTCGGCACTATCAATCAGCTGCCCCCTCCTCACTCCCTCTATCCATCCCTAAACCCCTTAGTCCCCTCTGTAGTCCCTCTTTCCCCAGATTTCCTCCAGTACCCTCCCTCCTTTACATCTCTTTACCTCTGCATCCACTTCCTTCTCTTCAAATCTATATCGTTAAACTCCATCTCGTCACTTTGTCTTCTTCTCCCTCCTTTTCTTGATCTTCTTTCCTCTCACTTACTCTGGTCAAGTTAAACATTTATGAGCCACTCTTAACAAGACAAGTCTTCCATAATCCTTCCTTCCCTGACTTCCAACTCCTCTCCCCCCATTTAAACTCCTCATCATGCCCTTTCTTGCTTCTCCTCTACACCCTCACCCCCTTCCCTCTCTCCTTACTCCCCCTCTCTCCTCCCATGCTATCACCATTCCTCACCCCCTCTCTACCTCCATCCCTCTCCCTTCCCCAGTTCACCTCTTGTCCTCCTCTCCACTTTATCTCTCCCTTCCTTCACCTCCTGTGTCTCCTCCCTCCTCACCTCTCCTCCCTGAGAGGAGAATATGGGATCAGAGGATGTAATTCACTGACAAGGGTATCTATATTTAATATTAATGGGCGCATAGGACCCTTCACTCTGACGCTCACACACACGCATATGGACACACACATGCTCAGTGCCAAATAAAGAGTGATCAGAGGCTGTGTAAGGTGCTGCGTTGTAGCCCCAGGATAGACGCCTCGTGGACACACACGCAACACACACACACACACCTACCCGCGTAGCAACTCGGCGCTCCAGGATGGATGTGGCATCATTAGGCAGAGGAGTGTGGCCGTTCTCAGCAGAAACGGCCACGCCGGCGGTACACATCAATCTAGCACCGCACGCTCCCTCAGATACTGTCTCGTTCACACACACTCACAAACAGAGAGAGAGAGGGAGGAACAGAGGAGAGCGCTGCAAGTACAAACATATACACACACGCTGTGGGCCTCGTAATGTATCTGGATCTCCCTCACTGTGTTCCTCTCTCTCTCTCTCTCCCTCTCTCTCTCTGTCACACACACACACTTCCATTGTCTAATTTATTTACTGTTGGAAAGAGCCACCAAGGAGAAAGGGACAGAGAAGGAGAAAAATAATGTTCATCCTCGTCTTCTTCACCGCAGTTGTCTTGTCTTTCATTCCCTTTTTTTCTACTATCATCATCCTCTCTTCTCTTCCCTTTATGTTACTTTTAGATTAATGGTTAATTTGCTTCTTTTACAGGAAGTGCAAACAATCACTGAATGTTTATGAGCATGTCACATGTTGCACAAAAAACAACCTTTCGAAAAGACTGAATATATGTACATCAGTCCAAGTCCAGTTCAAAACTTTATTTTCAAGGAATTCATTTTTGCAGAACAAAACAACAAAAACACAGTAAAACAACAACAACAAAAATGGAAAAGGCTACGTGATTATTATTATATTCACTGATTTATTTTCGTATATATTTTAGCTTATCTATTCATATTTCGTTATTCATATGCAATTAGTAAGTCTTATGAGAAAAGTAAAGCCAGGAGACAGGAGATTTGTTTTTTTGTTTTTTTTAGAATTCATATATATTTTAGAATATATATCTGGAATATGTTTGTCAATAAGGCCCTAGCCATGCACCTAGAAGGCCTGTACCTAGATCCAGTCCAGCTGACACTACACATAATACAAGATCTGTTAAAATCACATAAATGAGGCAGGCTTGCTTCTATATCTACACCTTTTCAATTGGTTTTAACAGACTGAACAGTCTGAACATCTGAAAGTAAAAAATGAAGTCACTGAAAACTTGCCGTGTCTTCGCCTGGCACCTAATCCTTAATGAACCTCCACTTTGAAAGTCATATTGCATATTTGAAATGCTCATCTATACTTGTGTACATGACTCATATTCATACATTGACTGACAGGCTCCTCCAAGGACATCCTTGCACATAATAACAATTTGTTGGTATTATTAATTACATTACACATCTTTTAACAGGTTTGCACTGAAATTAAGAGAGAGCTATCATAAATGTAGTATGGCAACATAATCTACAAGTTTGTAAGCAAAGCAATATTTTTAATGCTGAACGCCAAAAAATATGTTTAAGGGAAGTTAAGGGAAATATCATGGGAGATATTCTATCTAGGCAATTTTCTTTTTTCATATTCCACCCATTTTAAAATGTTCTTCACATCCAAATAATCTCTATATCTGTTGTTTTTAGCTGCAGCATGTGTGTTCAATCATTTAACAGCAATATATGACAGATAAAAATCACACACATGGCTGCTTTAATATGCTTATTTCTAAGGTAAAAAGTTTTATCTCGTCTATACACTTCGGGTGTATTTTAGTGTTTTCCTTGTGCTAATGATCTCCATATCAGAGTTGTTGAGAATAACAAGCGTCTACTGCAGATACCATCTGCCTGCAGGTGTGTGTGTGTGTGTGTGTGTGTGTGTGTGTGTGTGTGTGTGTGTGTGTGTGTGTGTGTGTGTGTGTGTACGTGTGTGTGGTGTCTCCTTGGCTTCAATTGATCTGTGGGTATCATACTGTATCAAGTAATAGAATGTGCTGGGACAGGGGCAATATTTAAATGATAGGGGATGTGTGTGTGTGTCTACCTGTCTTTGTGTGTATATGCAGGTGCACTTGCGTGTGTGTGTGTGTGTGTTGAAATAAAAGGCGAGTGATGGTGGGACGAGCACAGAGCAGAGTTTCTATCCGTTCCTCCAGCCGACAGACGAATAGACGGCCCTATTGGTAATCAATGGTAGAACTCGAGCCATTGAACAACTGTCCGCCTTTTCAATTGTGTCCCGTTTGAGAAACAATTTGACAATAACGTCAGCTTGAGAAAAAAGACACACAGTCAATATACAGGGGGAGCCGTGTGAAGGACAATTTAGAGAGCGTCGTCATCTATATGAGTGTGTGTGTGTTCTTTGTCCGGGTGTTTTTTTGGACAGTACTGACAACAGAGCATTGTATACCCTTCACTGATAAACAGCTTCCAGAGTCATTAAACCACAGTTAGTGTGTGTGCATATACAAACACACACAGACACACTCTGTTAGAGACCAAAGACAAATGTTTCAAATAGAAATTTAATCGCAGCTTAATGCACAGCTCAAATCCAATGTTGTATATCAAGTTAAAATAAGGCATGGATTTATTCAGATTATGAAATGATGAAGGAATTAAATGAATATTATTGAATGATTCTGGTTAGCAGATGAATATCAAAATCACTACACGCATTAGGATCTTGAGAGGTTTTATGCTGTGAGAAATAAAAACTAATTGAGGAGCGATATCGGAAATGTTTTGCTTAACTGCCCCCTAAATCTTACATCATTTATCAAGTAAAATGATGTGGTAATACTACACTAATGCAGATAAAAAAAAATGTAAATGCTTATGGCTTAAACATGAATACATAATAGATTTTCTGGCTAAAAATGAGTGCCTGAGAGTAATGTTGTAGATT
Source organism: Diplodus puntazzo (assembly GCA_963678695.2). Taxonomy (NCBI): domain Eukaryota; kingdom Metazoa; phylum Chordata; class Actinopteri; order Spariformes; family Sparidae; genus Diplodus; species Diplodus puntazzo. The sequence goes on along the minus strand of OZ023155.1, from coordinate 9,666,157 downwards.
CCATCGGTAACACCTTACCGTTATAGATGATGATCAATCAATTAATTTGTAGTAAATTAAACTATACTGATGTTTATTCAAATTTACAAGTGCGTCATTGTTTGTTAGACGTGAAGTAACTATCAAGTAAAGTTTAATAACTATACATTTTTCATTCATTACCGATGGTTTACTATGTAGTGTTACCTTTTTATTTGTATTTTTTTGTAATTCACAGATTTTATTTACAAAAAAACCGCTCTATCTATGTTTTAGGATCTCAAACTTTTAGCACGCTTTAACACTATGCAAATGTTCTCATTTCTCTCTCTCTCCTGTTCTCTTGCTGCCATCTTTTGTCTCTTTCCGTCGGCACCTCTCATCCTACATGGGACCGCGGCTCTCAGATTCCCCTCAAAGGAGGACGTTTGCACTCAGGCAGGTTGTGTGCATGAGTGTGAATAATTGTATGTGCTTCTATTTCTGCGCAAACATGGTTCTTTTAGAATGTGCATGCCATGTGTTTATATGCATGTTTGTTTACAATCAACAGAGCTTTCATGAGTACGTTTAAGAGGTTTTCAGGACCATTATTCAAAGTTTTTGAATCAGACTCAGGTGGACATATGCACACAGCAACATACTGTCTCAAGTTGTTAGTGCTTAAATTATTGCAGTGTGTGTGTGTGTGTGTGTGTGGGTGTGTGTGTGTGTGTGTGTGTGTGTGTGTGTGTTGGTGTGTGTATGGTTGATTAAGGCAGGAGTCCCCAAGGCTCGGCCCCCCTCCCATCCATCAGTTTGATCCGTTCCTGAACAGGCAACATATTGCCTGGGACGCAAAGACACGGCCGGGGATATCAATTTCATCTGTCTATGTGGTGTCACACACTCACATAACTACATACTGTCAGGTACACATAACCACGCAGGGTGAAACACATACTGACTGATTTCAGCACACACACTACACACACACACCCACACACACACACAAACACACACTCAACCCCAAAACATGTGAGGGTAAGGCAGAGGTAAAGGGGGAAGGGAAGAGAAGATGTGTGTCTATGGGTGTGTGTGTTGAAGAGCTTTTAGTTTTTGCTCAGTTTTTCTGTTTTGTTTTTCCCAATATGCACCTTTTTAAATTCCCTGGTGGCACTTCATGGTGTTTCCTGCTTAAAGACAGCTATTGTTGCACAAAACAAAAGAAGGTTGATTTTTGTTCAATTATTGTTCATTTTTTCTTTCAATATTTCTCATTAACATCACCCTCCCTGTCGCCTTCAATTCTGTAAATGCGAACCTTGTTCTTAACAAAAAAATAAAAAATCTTTAAAGCTGTGACCGAAAATGCAATAGTTTCAATCTTGCCATTCCCTCAGGTATTGTAAGTTTATTTATAGGCCTCCAAACCATAACCCATCCAAACCCAGACTGGCCCTGTTTGTCCCATTAGCCATGGACACAGCGGTCTGGCTTGTGTGTGTGTGTGTGTGTGTGTGTGTGTGTGTGTGTGTGTGTGTGTCTGTGTCTGTGTTTGTGTGTGCACATGTGGATCAATAACCATCCTAGAGGTGTGGATAGTCAGGGGCAAGGTGAGGGTCAGGGTTAGCCGCCTAGTGTTAGGGAAATAAGTGGATAAACAGATGAGAAAGAGGGCGAGAAAGATTGAAGTAAATGAATTACAGGAGAGAAATTGAGAAAAGGGGATATTGACTCAATGTGGAATTGCGTATCGTCTTATGAATGATGAATTTACTACATTGTATTTATCTTTTTTATTCTTTTTTCAAGATGGCAGTTTTTCAGTCAATGTGTGATTTCTACTTAAACTACTACATAAATTCAGCTCATTCAGTTTTCCACAAAAGGTAAACATTTATGACTTGCATTTATGACTTAAGAAGAAGAGTGCAGGTGCATGGAAATTGAAGTCTTTGATTTCTAAACATAGAAGTATACATACAGTATTTAATAAAACACGTGAAACTTATCGTGTCATGCAGTTTCTAATTTTTTTTCTTCCATACCCAGCTTAAAATCCCTGTTTATGTGATAAGAGTTTGTTTTTCTTAAAAAGAAAATAATAAAATATTTAAGCAATAAAATTGCACAAATTATCATTATGACCTTTAGAAAAAAGAACAATCAATATAACAATCCAAAGATCTGGAGACAGTGTTCAGGCAAAGTGAGAAAAAGCATTTTCTTTCAGTCGTGCTTTTATTGTAGCAGTCACTCAGGTTGCCTTCACAGCTGACAAACTTCTTTTTCCAGTGATGGCTTCATCTGTCAGCCACACACACACACACACACACACACACACACACCCACACACACACACACACACACACACACACACACACACACACACACACACACACCACTCCAGCACGTATGGTACTACTCGGATTTGCTCTCTACGTAATTGAATCAAATTCTCCAGCACCAAAAAAAAAAAAAAAAAAGTGTGGTGTCAGCATCTCCTGTTAGTTTTTGCATGGCCACTGATTGTCCTTCCTCCTCCACCCTGTAAACTATAATGGTACAAATTACTCTAAAGGCCGGAATGAACTCACCAAACCTTCAGTAATCACAGCGAAATACAACAGGAAGTCGTTCTCTCTTGCTGTCATGGTGTCTGTATTTTTCTCTCGTTACCTTTCTCCCCGTCTGATCATCCCTCTCATGCATGCTAACTTAGGTTTTCCACATGGCATAACCATGTCAAGTAGAGCCTACACACACACACACACATGCGTGCGCACAGTCCTATTGTCATGATAATGGATTCTGTGTTGTAGGCTTTAGGGTCAGGAGGTCAACATAAGCTTCTTAATGGACTGTGAAATAACCCTAACTGCATTAACCTCCCAGATCTCACATCTCACACACACACACGTGCATGCATTCTCATACGTATAAGTGTATACATGCAGACACACACTAACCGCTACCCCACACATAAACACACAGAAGCTCAGATGCGATTGGATTGGTCTTTAATTGGCGGGGCGATCACACCTTGAGGATGGAGAGAAGACCCTTCAATCAGACGGAGTGATGGAGCGAGGGATTGAGAGGAGGGAGGACGGCAGTACCGGATGGATGGAAAACAAATGAGCGAGCCTAAAAAGAGGACACCGTTGTGTCCTGGGCTTGGACTCTGGTAGAGCACACACACACACATATTCTGGGGGCTTACATTAAGATAATGTGCTGTGCAAATACTGCTTTGCCTTTTAGAGTGTATTAGAAAGTGGATGATGTTCAAGTGCAAGCTCAGTTCATATATAGGCTGCCGCTGGCTAAGTTTGACCTCAGTCCAGTGTCATTCTCCATATGCTCTCCTCTAATGCAATTATTCCTCTATGTCTTAACAAGAGGTGTCTATCTATCTATCTATCTATCTATCTATCTATCTATCTATCTATCTATCTATCTATCTATCCGTTAGATTATTCGACAAGGAATGTTAAAGTAGCTGTAAGCGTTATTTTTTTTATTAAAATAAGTGTTAAATTGCTCTATATTCCAATGGTAACCATAGCTATAGATTGTTTGGTCAGTAACCCAACTCATGGGAAGCTGCAAAGTGCAGGATCCTCTTGTTCTGCTATACCGGAATAGGGTGGAAGAGGGAAAGTTATCAATTCCAGTGCTTATAAACTACATCACAAGTATGGAAAAATGCTTGAAGAAAAAAAGGAGCAAAGAGAAAAAAGAAATTCGTGCAAGTGTGGTGATGTAGAGAAGAGGGAGGGGCTTGCAAGCTGCAAAATGGACAGGAAGTTAGCTTAAACCACAACAACACTTGCAGAAGCTTTAATTGACGAGGTGATGTATTAAAGTTTTATTCTTATGATGTTAAGTAATGTTCGCCACCTTCTTCCTTACTCTTCGACTCCATCCCATAATAAGGCATAGCGACAGGCAACTTAATTAAATTCACCGTTACCTTGAATGGAATTACGGATTTCTATTGGCTTGAATATTGTTTTAAAAACCTCGGGACAATGACCATCATAATATGCAACAAAGATCTTGTCTAGTTGTTTTTAGACATTTTTAATGCTGAAATGTAATGTTTTATATTTTCATGTGTCTTTAAGGACTTAGGGGAAAAAAATAAAGCTAATTTTACTTTTGCAACAACTTAAAAATACAAAGAATTTTGCAGATTTTAACATAATATTGGCAACAACTGGAAATTCTCCTCCCTTCTCTCCTCTCATTCTGTGCCTTCTGTGCCAAATGAGTCTCCCTGAGAGGGGCTCACAGTGGATTTTGGGGGGGATTGAGCTCTGTGTCTTAAATCAGTCTTAATTTTTGCTCTCTGCCATTAAAGAGCCGCCATTAAGCTCTTCTCTTCTCGCCTCATTTCCCTCTTCCTCTTGTTTCACTTTTTCAATTTGTGTGAGAGGGGGAGTTCACTCCTCATAAAATTTCACTTTGGCCAGCCTATCATTTGCATCTGAGCCAATAAATAGCAATTAGCATTAACAATTAAACCAGCCAGTGGAACCGCGGGCAGCTCCCTGAGATGGCCTGATGGATGGGAAGGTGGATAGGAAAGAAGGGAGGGAAGGTTCAGTGTGTGTGTGTGTGTGTGTGTGTGTGTGTGTGTGTGTGTGTGTGTGTGTGTGTGTGTGTGTGTGGCTACTTACTACATGAACTCTCACAGGGCAATTCAGTATATCTTGCACTTTCATTTTCTTCCCAAAGCTAATTTATCTACTGTCTCAGTGGCCTAATCACAACACACACACATATGCAGTGTGGGCAGAAATACCAAGCTGGCACGCCATTTGGTATGCGGATATTGCGCAAATTCTACTTGTTAATTACGCTCATAAAACAACAACTGTTTTCAGCACTCGATTTTATTTTATAGTTCTGTTTTTCAGAACCACAGTGTCTCAGATTCATTCATAAAGATCTGATGTAATGAGGCCACCCCTGGCCTGATAATGTCTGCTGTGTCAAATTGGTGTTGCTATTAACACATCTTTAGCGGAGACTGAGATTATTTTTAACACAAGAGATAGATAGATAGATAGATAGATAGATAGATAGATAGATAGATAGAAATACTTTAATGATCCCAGACTGGGAAATTATTTAAACGAGATATAAACGAGATGTTCCACCTATTGATCCCCTAAGGTGAGATTTGTCATGTTGGGACTTGTTTGAAAAAGTATTGCTTTCCAGCTCGGTGCCTTCCTGCAGCTTAAAAAAGAATTACAATATACAAAAATAACAAAAAAGCAGTTTTCTCATGTCTGCAGTTGCCCTTTCACTTATGTAGCCCACAGCAGGATATTGCCTGTGTCAAGATGCTTTCTCACCCACTGGAAATACTTCCTCTGATTTAGGCGTTCTGTGAAACGTCATCAACATGTCCACTCGCTTGCTGAGAATTCTCTGGACATTGACCAACTCTATTCACACACTCTATTCAGTCGGACATTACACTGACTTTGTAGTGGAGAGGTGGCAGAGTAGAGTCAAATATCCTGGCCAAATGATGTGGATATTTACAGCTAAAATCAGCCTGTCCATTGCCATTAATTTTGAAAATGACAGCAGCCTATTATGACCCTTATTTACGTTTGTTGTAAGGTAGCGACTTCTAGCGGCTGTAGCAGCTGCATAGGACTAAGTGAGGTAAAGTAGCATTTCAGGCTGAACAAGCACAGGGCATTCATTCAGGAGACTGCTGTTCGTGTCCATACTGAAACCAGAGGTCACCAGTGAGTTCTTTTAACTTACGAACGTAGTGAAGTTGCGCACATATCATAGCGTCAGCTCACTAGGTAACGTAGGTATGTTTGTAAACAGATGTTACACAGGTAACATAGTGATTTCAACCCAAACCACAATGTTTTCCTAAACCTAACCACACTGTGGGCCTACAGCGAAGGTCTGGTACATGTGTTACGCTGCAACAGTTATGTTGTTTTGGGAACAGTGATATATGTTGGTATGTGAGACACAACGCTCCTACAGCTCCTTTCGTTACATAATGAAAGGACTGCTTCAGTAACGAGGGTCAGTACAAAGCTGGCTTTGCCTCGACACTGACCCTCGTAAAAGAATCAGTCCCACCCATACCGGACACAGCAACTGCACCCAAGCCACAGGTAAGTGTCGCCACGTTTTGATAGTATTTACAGTTGCCTACGAGTCTGGTAAAGTCAGCTGGAAATTGGCTAACTAGTTAGCTCCGCTTCAGCCCGCTATGCAATGACGTTTGAAGCGAGTTTAATGTTGATAATATTACGATGGTTGTCACAGTAAAAAGTCGGGAAACATGCGCAGACGGGAGACAGAGACGATGCGAACAGTGTCCAAGAGTTTGGAGACTGTGTAACAACACATACGAACAAACTAAGTAACATATTCAGACACACTAACCGTTCTGAGACGTAATGCTGCAGCCGCAGAGTCTGTATTTCTTCAGGAGCCTCTCCCTCTGGGTCCGATTCTTGGTCAAACTGGTATGGTTGAACGAAAGCATCTCCGCGAGCCATAGCGTTACATATATGTACATCCACCATAACATTAGCACATGCTACCGCTAGTGTAAGCAGCATCGTCTTCCTGAGAGGGACGCGTAGCTGGCAAGGCAGGCGTTTACAGACGGAGCTCATTAGCATTTAAAGGTGCAGGCGCAGAAACAGACTGCTCTCAGTAGAGCGACTTTTAGACAGCTGAAATTCAGGACCACGGATGGGTTTGGGGTAATGCATTTCAAATACAGAGTTGTTGGACCTCTGACAGCTGTGTGAAATTGATGAAAAACAGGATAATATGGGACCTTTAAGACACATTTGTCACGAAAAAATGTATGTTATGTGTTATCGTTACTTTAAATCTCATGTGTGAGATAAAAAATTCTGAATTATTAACTTTCCTTCTCATCTGTAGATATAAATTCAGCAATTAATCATTTCTGTGATCTTTTTCCTGTAATTCTGAGAAAACACAGGAAAAAAGTTGATTTCCTTTAATAAATGAAACCTACTTTCATGTTTCATGTTTGTGTGTCTCCGATCCGTGTCCAAATAGAGCGAGCACCTACGATTCTGTGCTGCTGACACCCGCGTACAGGCTGTCTCCACGTCCCCTACCCCCCAGTGTGCACCTTCACTGTGCCGCCGGTGAGAATATTGTTGGTGGCTGGTGACGATCAGTCCATCTCCATACATTAATCACCACCAATAGAAAGCCCTGACACAGCAACTACAGCAGTGCCACTGCCCTGCCTAACAAAGCATATAGCAAGGACACACAGCGCCAACAGCGGAAAGACAGGAGAGAGGAAGAGGGGGAAAGTGTGTGTGTGTTGGGAGGAAGGGTGAGGAGAAAGAAAGAGAGGGGGAGCTAGACGGGGAAATATGGAAATGTAGAAAGAAAACAATCATGCTTTATGTTTCCCCCTCTGTCCTAACCTCTCTCTTTTTGTCTCTCTTTCTCTGTCTCTCTTTTTCCTCTTGTTCTCCTGGTTTTTATTGTTATTACCACGGCAGCGCCATTAGAGAGCTCTACGTTCTTCTCCACTGGAGCAATAAATGAAGAGGGCCTCACTCCTTTTTTCCTCCTCATCCTCTCCTTTCTCATCCCTTCTTCAGGTCCCCGCTCGTCTCCTCTCTCACCTCCCGACGCCTCCTTCTCAGTTCCCTTATTCCTCATCTGCAATCTTCTTCTCATTCCGTCTCTTTCTGTTTATCTCATCTTTTTCTGGTGTTTGCGCTCATCAGTCTTTAATTCCTGTCATCTCGCCCGTAGCAGACTATAAGGATCTACCCATAACACAGATCCTATGACCCTTTCCTTCTTTGTAAATGACACACACGCACACAGAAAGGACGTAGGGTGCTAGTAATACTTGTAAGGGACAGATGTTGCAACCATGACAAGTAACCCTCTGTGATTAAATGAAGGAAACACTTCGGACCATTAATTAGTGATCCAAACGCACAAACGCGGCAGTCAAACACCAACTGAAGACTCATTACATCACCTTGATGTGGTGGTACGCCACAGTCACTTACGTAACCAGTCCTGTGACTTTGAGGACTGTTCGCGCCTTTTAGAAAATGAGACTTTCACTGGTTTACATTTCTCAGTGAATCTAAACAAAAAATCTGTTAACTATGATCTACAGAAATTACAAATTTAATGTGCTGATTATTGTCTGGATTATCTTTCTCTGGGATTAAATACATTTTTATGGAACTTGTTTTTCCATTTATAGATTAATGTTTTTAAGCTGTACACATTTTCTTTTGTACTATATATGAATGTTTTATAAAGTCTATCTAGAAATATGTTTATGAATAAATAGAGCAGCTTCAAATATTTCTCATCTTTGCCTCTCGCTTTCTTCAGTCAGGGTAAAAACAGAAATGTGTCTGTATTTAAAACAGAGACAACAAAAGAGGCTATATGGGGGAAAAAATGGGATTGTTGTATAAGAAGGTTTTTTTTTCATATAGGCTGCATTTCATTAAAACACAAACAAAAAACCCCTTTAATTTGCTTTGCTATAATATATTTCAGTTAATTCAAAATACTTTAATGCTGACAAAAGTTAGCAGAGACAGCTAAAGAAGGATGATCCTATGTTGAGAGAAGCCGGGGCTAAAAGACACTCGAGGTTCCACTAAGCACGACAATTAAACTCCAGCCAACAACACACAGAGATTCATATGAGGACATTGGAGTCAGCTGCCCTATCGAGTACACCACATGGTAGGAGACGAGACACAGACGCAGCATGCAGACAGAAGGACAGAGATGTAAAGTGAGTAAAGGAATACATGGAGTTGTAATGGGTTGGATAAAGAAGGGAGACATGTGGGCGGTGGTTAAGAGAGCAGATGCCAAAAATGTATGACAGTGAGTGTCAAACAAGGAGACAATGAGGGTGGAGGGAGAGCAGTGGGTGTCTGCAAGGAGAGGTGAGAGAGAGGAGACTGTGGGAAGTGCGTATTAAAACAAGACTGAAGGACATTGTGGTTGGGAAAAGGACTTCCATACATGCTTTGTATTCATAATACTGTACGGTGATTCTGACCTCAACGGGTCATCACAAACGCTGATATTGTGTTTACTGAAAATGCTTTTGTAGCAGACGAGAAAAAAAAGCTTTTAGACCTCCCCACTATATTACATTTGTCTGATTTACTGACACAGGCCTGACATTAAGTAAAAAGCAAGCAAAGGTTACACTCACGCAAAAATCACGATGAGACATTTGGGTGAAACTGAATGAGCTTGTTCTGAGCTTCTGAGCTGTTGTTGTGTTGTGTTGTGTTAGCAATGGGATTTTAGTGTGTTCATTTAGAGGTTCATTCTTTCATAGAAAATGTTTACTTGCTTTAATGTTCAAAAAACACATTATTATTTTATACTGTCCATTGCCACACCCCCTCTATTCACACTGTATTAGCTCCTGTCTCTCTGAAAAGCCTAGTGTGCTCTGATTGGCCGTCTCTCACATCCCTGAGCAGGTTCCCTCTACTGAGCTTCTGCATCAGCTCAGTCGGTGTTTTAGCGTCAATGGCTGGAGGCTTTGCTGAAGGCAGTGACTGTATTTGTGACATCACAACCTTAGGGAAATCCTGACGGCTTGTTTGATGGTAATATTTCTGAATACGGGCTGTGTGAATTTCTCTGTAGATTGAGTGTTTTGATAGCCACACAGTGTTTAAATAGAACATAGACAAGATGTTCTAATCAAAAAAGAAATGGATATCTGGAATTCTATAATATGGGACCTTTAAACTAATTTCTGCCTCTATTCTCTATTCTATTAATTCAAAGAATAAACCTATGCAAATATACACTATAGAGAGCAGTCTCTGATAAAAAAAAAAATAAAGCATGTTGCTGAGGTTTACTTTCCACATTCTAAGACAAATTGGCATCAACTACATCAGTTGTTAAACCAGAAATATTGGGGTTCTCTTTTATTTCTTGACGTTATTACGTGGCCTTTTATGCTTTTGTTTTCTTTAAGCCATTAACCTTGGTTATGTGTCACTATGGTCTTTCACATTTTGAAAAATATGAAGGTAAAAAAAAAAAAAAGAATGTTAAACCTCACACAGCGTGAGTGCTCTTATCTTTTTAACTTGGTTTTTAGTTTCTGTTGTAGAAAAACTTTTATGGCATTTGCAGCTCTCTGTCCTGTTATTACAGAAATGTCTGAGCTCACTGTGACACCCACAAACACATATCTTCTGTTGAACCGTGACATTTAGCCTACGAAGTTCAAGGGTTTACAGGAAATGGTGTTTGTAAAAGGTCACTAAAAAGCTGAAATATAACATCAATGAAAGCGGAGAACTTTTCAAAGAACTACTGCTCTTATTTCTACTCATGATTTCTGTCCTGATGGCATACTGGGGCTGTATTTCAAGTAATAAGCATATTGGAAAAAAATGTCAGTGAGACCCTTTTTCATGTTGTCTTTGATTTCTTCTTCTTATGCATTTAATACTGCAGATATGTTTTCACAGCACTATAAGAAAAGAAAGACCAGATTATTATATTTGTCCATCAAGCAGACATTCAAGATTAAGCCAGCTAAAATTGAGAAATAAAAACAATGATAACAGATGTTTGTGCGGCTCAGTGCCACTCCCAAAGCTGAGCAAGTCGTCAAAACTTCACAAAACTTTAAAAACTGAAAGACCTTGAATGGAGATGGAGTAGTGATGGCAGGCTGGAGAGGTGAGAAAGAGAAGATTATGTGATAATAGGGAATTAAAAAAAAGTTTTTAAAGTCCCTCCAGTAAAAGTAACAGTTCGAGGAAACTGTGGAAGAATGTTCTGTATGTGTTGGCAACTGCCTTATGAAAACACATGAGCCTTCCAGACAAAATCTAAATAGCAGATAGCAGTGGAGGGAGGATGGGGGCAGCATTAACAAGTCTATACCTGCTCTTGAAGACGACGACAACGTGCTAACATTTTACTGACACATCGGGCAGACAGACAAATGGGAAGGAGGGAGGGAAAGAGTGGGCATGCCAAGGTCAAGGTCAATAAATCAATAAGAAAAGTCAGGATGAAAAAGCATATACGTACATATAACACACACTTCTGACTTGTCATTCTCTCACAGAGGAAAACTCGTTCACTTATATATCACTCTACAGGTACAGAGTATCTCTTACTATCTGTGTCTCTGCCCTCTCTTCCAAACACTCAGTTATTTTGGGTTCTCTATAGGAAGTGCTGCTTCTCACCTGACGTCCCTGAGACATGGATTCATTACTGAGCCCGACGCCACTAGGATGCTGTGTGTGTGCGTGTCTCATGTAACTCACCTCAGGGCAATGAGTTGTTTGGGAAATTGCTGAGGGAGGTGTAATATGCTCCCTTGCTCACTGTAATTTTCACTCTTTTCCTCTTTCATTCCAAACCCAATCACCAGAATATATGTTGTCAATGTACGTGTCTGCAAACCACAGATACATTGCACCTTTATATTTACATTTTCAACGTTATGTTGCATCAACACTGTGCTTATACATTCTGCTTAAGTTTAGGCACAAAAAACACTTGATTAGATTTGGGAAAACATGTTTTGGCTTATCAGGTTCTGTCACCACAAACACGGTTGGTGTAATAATCTGAACGTATCCGAGGTTTGCATGATTATAACATGCCAAAATTGTATTTTAACAACTTTCCTGTCATTGTAACTCTCTCTCTCTCTCTCTCTCTCTCTCTCTCTCTCTCTCTCTGTGTCTTCTCTCTCTATTTTGTACAACATATTTTGTTTAATAGTTTTTCTTTCTCTTTTATACAAACAGCAGAAAATATAAATCAGTAATATGCAGAAATGTCATCAACTAATGTAGCTAATGGGTTCCTTGATAAAACACGATGGACATTTTAGTTCAGCAGATTTAAACATTTATGAATGTTGGTCAAGTTTGAAATATTACAATGTTAGAAAATACTGTGCTTGAGTGGGGTCACCATAAGCAGAGGAATGAGCACAACCTGAGGAAGAAAATGTACTTGTGTTTTCTATATTCACAGCTCTTTATTTTCTTTTTAAAATATTTTATTTTGGCATTTCTGCCTCTATTTGACAGCAAGGGGTATAGAGGCAGACAGGAAATTAGTTAAGTGTAAGATGCAAAAAACGTCCCTAGTTAGAAGTTTCTAAATGCAACTGAATATCTCTTCTTTGAATTCCTGTGTTTACCGAGATGGTTCTTTTGGAGAATTCAAGAACAGATTTAATTCCAACTTCTGGCAAAGAAAAGAGACTGGATCAGGTTAGAGTGTTGCATAATTGATGTTTGGGAGCAAAATAAACAGGCAACAATACAAGATTATAAAAGAAAGTCATAGAAAACCTTATCACATCTGATGAAGGTGTGTTGCACGGTTAAGCATGTGGCTGCAGTAAGTTTTCTTATCAAGGTTCTTTTGCGTTTTTTCTCTTAAACCTACATGCCTTTCCTCTCCTAATCCCTTCCATCTAACCTTTGTATCTTTCAACAAGCTTCCCTCTCTGTCTCCATTTCTTTCTCCCCCCTCTCCCCCTCTTCCTCCCTCCCTCCCCACTCAGTCTCCAGCGTCTCCCTCAGTGCCCCCAGTGAGAGCAGCTAAAATTAAGTGGTGCCACTTCTCAATGACACTTTAATGATAGCACCACTGCTCCGCACACAGAGAGACGGGAGAGGTATGAGCATCTGCTAAAGATAGGCCCCTCAGACACAAACACACAATACACACACACAGAGACACACTCACACGTCCAAACGAGTGAGCCTCCCTTTGTCTCGCCTGCCACAGGGACCGTGGGGGACGGGTGGAGTCTAATTAAGAGCGTCCGTAGGGATACGTTTGTGTCTGCTTGTGTGTGTGTGTGTGCGTGTCATTCCAGCTTGGCATCACCATCACCTGCCTGGCACTGCCATTATGGCTGGCATCTTACAGAGAGAAAGAGGGAGAGAGAGGGGCAAAAAGCAGCAGAGAAGGGGATTGATAGCAGACCGAGATGTTGCTTTTAGTTGTTTTAACATCTCCGAGAGGCGCAAAGAGAAAGAGAGAGGAGAGTTCAACTTTTCTTTCATCTATGTGACCAAAATATGTCCTGAACATCGATTATCATGCTTTGGTTTTGTTTATCTATTCTTTGACAAGACATTTTGTGTTCACTACAATAACCTTCCTCATTTTTTACCAATGCATAGAAAGAACTTTCTTGTACAGTTGATTGTTTTCAGATAACATAAAACAAAGACGCATTGGGAAGTTGGAAAATTGAATTTTCACTGATACACATCTCTGCATATGCATGTTCAAATCATCTTAGGTAGGCCTGTGTGTCCATGCATGTGTTTGCTGTCAGGCTACTCAGAGCCTAATGGACTTCCAATATGTTCTTAATGTTGTCAGCGTTAAGCAAGTGGTTGATCAATTAGCCCACTACTACTCTTACAACGTCAATACTCTGACTTTAAAACCTGTGTCGATAATGTAACATTAACTGCCAAAACACCAGTCACCACATATCAAGGACGGTTACACCAAACTACTCACTGTGAGATGACAGAGATAACTATCATAGGCACGTCCACGGGTTCACCTGTCAGTGAGATCACATTAGCATTACCGAGAAATTATAACTTAAATCTTAACATGTGCTGCTTCCAGAGTTGTTATTTACGTTCTGTCTGTTTACAGCAGTTATTATGAAAAGGGACAGCAAGAAAACATTGTGTATGTATCTCTGTTTATGTGTATGTGTGTGTGTGTGTGTGTGTGTGGTGTGTGTGTGTGTGTGTGTGTGTGTGTGTGTATTGAGGTTACCATCAGGTCAAAGATGCAGCTGCAGGGAAGAGTGCCAAGTGACATTTTAAGACTCCCCTCTCACCCCCGTTTCGACACACACACACAAACACACACACCCACTGGGGTCTGACTGGACTCGACAGGTCATCAGCAGTGCGTGGCAGGCCCTCGCCCTGACTGGCACTGCGCGCACACACACACACACACACACACACAAACTCACGCACACAACCAACACATGTCACTTTTGTGGCAAATGAGATCGGAGATGTTCCTTTTTCAGCAGACGTCACGTACTGAGCTACGTCTGCCTCTCCGTAACACAGTCACAGACACACACATACACACACTCACACACACACACACACACACACACACACACAAAACACTGCTCTTACCAGACTACATTTGCTCTACAAAAAAATAAACAAATATTTTGTATGGATTCTTCAATGTAATTTTAAAATAATTGCAAAGAGAATGAAAACGGTTAAATCACTGTAAACTAACGTTCTGCTACAGCTTCGTAACTGTTTTTGTTTACATTTGTGTTATCTTGAACAGCTAAAGTTTATATTACACAACATCAGAAACCAACATGAGTGATTCATGGCGAAGGAGTGAATCCTAAAAGATGCAATTATATGAATATAAGAGTCAGACGGGTGTTGTGCTATGTGCAGTCTATACAGGCACATGCTCAAGTCGACTCCACCAAAATAAGTTCATGAGTCTTGTATAATGAATTAATTCATGGAAATAAATTAAGTAATATTAGGGAATAATAATTTAGTTGTGCTTAAAAATTATTAAGAACACAACCTTTATCAACTGCCAGGATAAATAAATAAATAAATAAATAAAACAAAGGCTTCAGTAACATCCAGCCCTGCTTTTCTTTTGTTATTATCCTATGCAACGTTACAGTTGCCGGACCACAAATATAATCACATATAATCTAGTTTTGCTAGTGGACTGATCGAAGTGGACTGATGCCTGACAAGACAGAACCCATCAGACATTCAGTGACAGACAAAGGCCTTTTTCACAGCAGACATTTTGACTTGCCACAATAAGAAAATCACAAGAGGTACCAATAATACTACAGATCAGTGATGGCTCAGTTCTGTTTAAGTGTCCCAGTAAGCGTGAACCACACTGTTATTATTATGATCATTTTGTGCATAGGGCCGGTAAAAAAATCAAAACAGTAATATTGTGATGATTCAACAGCACCTTTGAACTTAAACACATTCAAATGTCAGTTACATATAATCCATGACAGCCACAGGTGGCATGACTGGAAATTGAGCCCTCAGCCCAGCAGTGTTAGTGTCATGTTTTTCTCTCCGTGCCACACAACGGCAACGAAAAAGCATCTGCTGCCATGGTTCAGAGTGAAGGTAGATACGATGTATGCCAGCAGCCACCTGCAGTCAAGTGTGTGTGTGTGTGTGTGTGTGTGTGTGTGTGTGTGTGTGTGTGTGTATGTGTGTGTGTGTGATGACCTCAGGACAAGTAATGAGTGATCTATTCTCAGTGCTGCTTCCCAATGAACTGAGTTCCATTACACCTTGCTCTGTTCAGTCAGGTCTACTGTAGGAGTATGTGTGTGTGTGTGTGTGTGTGTGTGTGTGTGTGTGTGTAGTGTGAGAAAGGAAGGCGTCAAGGTTGAAGCACATCAATACCTGAATGAGATGAGACGTTCCTTTTCTAGGCGCACACACACACACACACACACACACACACACACACACACACGTTATATTAAATAAATAATTAATTACACAGCAGACTGAAATATTGGCAGCCTGCTGTAGAGATAGACAGTTGATTTCCAACAGGAGAAAAAAATTCCCTTAGGGATCGAGCATGCACACACACACACACACACACACAAACACACACACTTAAGCTGACTGCACATGCTACCATTGGGGGCGGATACACACTCATACAAACAGTAATTACCCCCAACAGCTTAAAAAGACATTTGCGGCGCATTTATAATGGATGCCAAATTACCAAAAGAATCCATTTACACACACAAACACATATTTCAGTGTATGTGTGTGTATGGGTGTGTGAGTGCTTAAACAGATGTGCACACACAAGCGCACATAAACACACAGCATTTAATGTTGGCTGCCCAGTAAAGAGCAGTTTGTGTCCAGTGTAAATAATTGCAGTTATTGATTGATCCTTTAAAGCTAATTGAAGTCATTTAAAAAGTATTAATTCCTGTTGTTCACATAACTGACCATTGACATATAGACAAGAGCAGACTGCACATAGACAGACAGACAGACAAGCAAATGCATACTTCTGCCAGTGTCCTTTTCTTTCAGTTTTCCTCTTCCTTCGTATCTCTCTTCCTGTCCTTTCCTCCATTCCTCCTGCTCTGTTCTTTATACCTCTCTTCATCTCTCTTCCCTTCCTCTGTTCCTCTTCTATTCATTAATCTCAATCTCTCTGTCTGTGCTCCTTGAAGTAAGATGTCAACACAGAGCAAACATGCACTCGCGTACAGAGCGATGTGCCATATCATCAGCCCCACTCGCAGCCAGCGTCACAGGCAGGCTTATAAAGAGAATCAAATCACATTCGTCTGTCCTGTCACATTTTCATCAGAGTCACTGTGTGCATACATGTGTGTACAAGGCTTTGTATTTAGAGCAATGTGTGTTTGCACGCATGTGTCCATGTAACAATTGCATTACTATGTAGTCAAGCAGTGCGCAGCAGTGAAATGAGACAGGGACATATTACACTGCAGGTTATCATTAACTCAACACTGATAAAAGGAAGTGAAGGGAAAATCTGAAAAACATTGTGTGATTTAAAGAGAGTTAAAGAGACGCAGAAAAGGGAAAGGTGAAAAGACTGTACATGGATAGTTCAGGCCCTTTTCTCTCTCTGTTAAGGTAATTTGTTTGAACTCAGTTGCAAGTTAACTAGCTTGATTTAATTGCCACAGTGTAAATGTTCTAGTCACCCTATCAGAGCTGTGTAAGTAGGGGATCAAAATAAAAGAGTCACCTACTCAAATGAAAGTGTCACCGTCAAAGAGCAGTTCCAAGTGGTTGCTGACAGCCACTGTAAAATGGCATTCCGTTGACGATGTTCTTATGTTTTTACTCAAATTATGACAGCTGTCATCAATACAACATCATGAATTGGAACAGATATTTTTCTTACACTAAGTGGTTGTTCTGCATATGGTTAAAGCAGGGGTGCCCAAGCTTGCAGGGCAAGCAAGCAACCTTGCGAGGTTGAAAGTTAATGGTGGGCCACAGGCCAAAAGCAAACAACATCATATTGTATTGTTGATATTTTGTTATAGGATTCCAAATTCACTTAACTGACTGACTTTCTTCACAAACTCTCACTCTGTCATGGTCAGAAAAATAGTTAGTAAGGGATCCAACATTTTTACAGCATTTTTTCACACAAAACATATAGTAGTATTAAAAGTTACTCATGGATACATTTTAAAGTGATTTTTTTTACAAGAAACCTCTCTCAGGCCAAATCAGACTCAGACTCAACACAAACAACAACACAAAAATCAACTTGTGCTTTGTCTGATTTGTTAAATAGTGGTTTCACAGAGTCTTTGGAAAGTATTGTTCGTACTTTCCAATTTATTGTATACTTTGAAGTTTCAGCAAGGTGTGTCTTCTTAACAAAAGATCCTTAACGTTCATCAATGTATAATAGTTGCAAACCTCTCCAGCTCTGCAGTAGCCAGTAGACAATGTGAACAAAGTGAACAATGACAAAGGAAAAAAAATAAGTTTTTTTTCTTTCTTTCTTTTCTGAAATTCCTCTTTTTCCATCTTTTTCTCTGTTCCTTTCTCTCCCGGCAGTTTCAGTGGAAGCCACATCTTCTCAAGGACGGGTCAAAGTCGTGAACACACACGCACGTATACACACACACACACACACACACGCACACACACACACACTCACATATAGAGGCGGTAGTACTGTATGTATTGTGGCAGCTCTGTGGGAAAAGCCTGTGGGTCTGGCCAGAGAAAAAAGGCAAAAATAGAATAGAGCCGTCGAGTTGCTGCGACTCCACTGGGCCAATTCAAATCTCTCTCTCTAGTGATACCTCACACACAGCTACCACCACACACACACACACACACACACACACACGCATATATAAGTCTCTGCTTTGGTTTTCTGTTTCCCTCGTTCTCCTTCTGTTTCGCCGTGTATCTTTTTTTGATTTTACAGTAATCCTTGTTTGAACCGAGGGACGTGTGGAAAGTGGTGCAGAATGTCATCGAACAAACTGGTGTCGAGGGAAAGTGAGCATATGGCAGAAATGTAAAGGAGAAGAAGAAATGGAGTTATCAAACACTCAGCGTCCAATTTACTCCTGGTCTCTTTCATCAGGTCTGCTCTCCTCACACAAAGAGAGAGATTACCTGTGTGTGTGTGTGTGTGTGTGTGTGTGTGTGTGTGTGTGTGTGTGCGTGTGTGTGTGTGTGTGTGAAAGAGAGAAAGAGAGAGAGAGAAAGTGCGCATGTATGAGCATGTTTGATGGGAAATGAAAATTAAACTTCTCCAGGCAGATTTCTACAACTTTAAGCCTTCCAATCCTCAAACATAGTCAGGCGATCTAAACCAAAGCTTTGTGTCTGCAAAGTTGTGACATTGAGAGGTCTGGAACATTTTTCGCCTCCAGTGATTCCATTTTTCCTTCCTTCAACTACATTTTGATGTTCAAGAACATCAGTCAGAACCCAGATTTTTTTTCTTTTACTTTCCCGGAAGCTGAAGCTCGTCAGTAAGCTGTCAGGAAGCACTGGAAACGTCTGGGGCCATAGTGCTTTCAGTGGCAAAACTCTTAAAACTAAAGCTGAGTAGTTACTTAAAACACTTAGTGAGACTCTTTCTTTTAAAAAAAAAATTTAATCTTAAAACAACAGTCTGGGTTCTGCCAGTAACATAAGCTGCATGAAGCCATGGAGAGTTTTGATGCATGTTGAAGATTTTGTGACGAAATTATGACACATTGTGCTTGAGGGAGATCTATTGGCCTTGGAACGAGTCTTACACAGCTACAGAGGGAGCAGGTCCTCCATGTTGCCGAGCCATGTTTCTACAGGTGCCCAGAACAGCCAAACCAAACAGATGTTTATTTTGTGTTTTGTTAACTTTCCGATGTGTTTTGTCTATAGATTTCAGTATCACTCGTGTGTCCTTCGCTTTTTTCTCAAGCATGTGAATTTACACTTCATTGAACTTGCAGTACAGTGACTGGGTCTCGCTGAGAGAAAAATTTAGGTTTACCCAGCATTTATGTGTGTATGTGTGTGTATAATTGATATAGAGTGCTATACAAAGCAATTTTGTGTGTGTGTGTGTGTGTGTGTGTGTGTGTGTGTGTGTGTGTGTGTGTGTGTGTGGTGTTTGAGTGAGTGTGAACAGGGGAGTTCATTCTGAAACAGGCCGTCTGTTCTCAAAGCAGAGCAAGCGTGCATGTTGCTGCCTATGTGTGTGTGCTGTAGCCATGCGCTCTACTTTCTGAGAGCACAGGGCGGAGGGAGCGAAGCGGAGCGGGGCGTAATTAGGCCACGATTTGAACTCTCTTAGTTCCTCCCTGAGAGGGGGCACCAGGTCATGCCAACTATTATAAATCGAGCTGGGCTGTATATGTGTTCAGGTGTGTCTGTGCTGGTGTAATAATGTGTGTGTGTGTGTGTGTGTGTGTGTGTGTGTGTGTGTGTGTGTGTGTGTGTGTGTGTGTGTGTGTGTGTGTGTGTGTGTGTGTGTGTGTGTGTGTGTGTGTGTTCATGAGAGGTATAGGAGGAGGCAGCTTCTGATTGGTTCAAAGTAAACTGTTAAATATAGGTTCATCGGGACAGCCTGGTGATTTGCCAGTGCATTACATGCTTGTGATATTCTGCAGTCTGCAGTCAACTTACAACCACTGTGTCACGTCACACCACCCTCTCTTTTTTTCTTTGTATTGACTGAAGTAAATCCAAAGGTGCAGCAGTGATTCAGAACAGTCCCACAGAACACTTATGGTGTTTAAGAAGTATTGTAATCCATATTGTTATTCCAGCTCTGACCAAACTTCGCCTCTCTGTTTGATCCATTTGGTCCAATAACATTTGGAAGGTCTTGTGGAGTCACAGGATTATCCAGCTCAGTCAGCTCCACTGCATACAATCTATGGACTCCACAATGCGAAAGATCTGGGTAATTTTAACACCCGAGGAGTCTACAAGGGAACATTACTGGCTTCATGTGTCACTGATCAGCTGTCGAAGGCCTGAACGGGACTCTATTTCTGACACAGTTTTCATCATACATCCACGGTTCAACCATTAGCATAACATAAAGCATCGGTTTTGATGCTATGGCCACTTGCAGTCCAGCGTACTGTCGGTTATTTTTCATAATGCCTTTGGCTGATTGGATGAAGCCTTAAACCAAGTAAAAGCCACACTCCTTGGCATTAATAATTAGTTGGTGTGGAAATAAAACTGACACCATTCTATAAATTACTTTTTTTTTGTCACTAACTTGCTGATAGCCCATTTAGGGGCCACTGATCAATTAAAGTCCTTTTGTAACCTCCCCTGCACCCACACACACACACAAATACACTCATCCCATTAATGAGCGGACGGCTAATTAAGACTCAAAAAAGCAAGGGAGTCACTTCTTTTTGATTGATAGCACCCACCGTCTTCTCTTCCTGCTATTTTGCATTTTAATGTTCATTAATAAACTTTTATTGTTTTGTTAATTATAATACCACCCTCCCCCGTTGAGATAATAACCTGAACAGAGCGATTTGTTCAGAAAGATTTTCTGCTACATGAAGGAAAAGACGATGGACGAATTGGTAGGACAAAGAGAAGAAAAGACGGGAAACAAAAGAAACAAAATAAATGAGCTGAGAGAAAATAGCAGGAAGAGGAGGGTCATGTGTGGTAGTGAGAATTCAGAATGGCCTTTTTTTCAGGCTCAAATACACTAAACAGTACAACAGTGTTTGTGATTAGTGTTTAATTAAGTTTCTAGTAGCATAGCCTTTGAAGCAGCAAGTGTCTGTGATGGCTGATGGAAATCTAAACAACCTCTTAAAATGTTTGCCCTCTGCTGACGGAGACGCAGTTTCCGCAACGTTAAAAGCATAAAACCAAGAAGCATACAACAAACAATCTTGAAACTTTCTCACAATTTTCTTTCTCATGTAACATAAGTCTTAAGAAGGTAATCTAAGAGACATACCTTGTGTACATTTTTGTGATGTTTACTGTGTGTGTGTCTGAAGGGGAGAATGAAACTGATTGCTGCAACATCACCTCTTTTTTCAGTCTTTTCATGCTTAAGTACATCTTCTTGTGTAGGCGTGTATTTATGTGCATATATGAGTAGGAGGTGTGTGTGTGTGTGTGTGTGTACGCTCATTTAAATGTGCGTTTGTGCATGTGTGCTGCAGCCCTAGAGGTGCTAGGCCAGGGACGCGCATGATGGATCGTGCAGGCCAGCTGATAGCGCCATTACTCACTGACACACACACAGACTCTAACACACACACAGACTCACACACACACGCGCATGCCCACACACCTGCCTGACACCTGTCCCCCATGGGGGTCTGTCTGCCCCTGAGGCCATTGCCCCCGAGACGAGCAAAGCCCAAAATTATTCTGCATGACAGCAAATACTGGTAAAGTTCGAAAAAGGAAAGAACTTTAAAACTTTGTAGGACATTCCCAAACATCGGTCTTTCTCTCTGTCTCTCTGTCTCCTTCTGCCTCTACCTTTAGCTTCCCTTACACTTTGAATTCTGTCTATCTATACCCATTATAACTTGTTTGCAAAGGTTAAGCTGTTAATTTTCGAAACAAGATAAAATTGTTTTTTGTACCCTTTGCTTATCCCTCACACACAATGGCACAGTATCCACAATGAAAACTTCAAGTGACTAATGTCATCTGGCATTAGACTTTAAAAAAATGAATAAAATAATAGTAAAATAAAACAGTCAACAGACAACTAAATCTAGGTTGCTGATCCATCCCCTCTGTGTTGAGGGCTACTTGATTTCTTGTTAGTAATGTTAATGTATATATCTATATTCAAGAACTACTTAAATAAATGTTTTATATACAGTATGTAATCTACCTCTTTTAAACTGTTTTTTTTTCTTTTTACTCACCCCTGTTTGAAAGGGCTCAATTACAGTAAAAGTTGGTTGTTTACTCATAGGCAGTTTCCAGCTTGAATTCAGGTGGTGACAAGTTTTCCTGACATAAAAAAAGTAGTAAAGCATCCTTAGAAGCTTCTAAAAAGCGCTTTAAAGCACTCCTGCTACATTACACACAATGTTTTGTGCTGAAAGACACCAAAACACTAAAGATGAACATGTCCATAATGTAAACTTTTCACCATGATTTGTGATTGAAGATCAGAAAAAAGTGTGTTTGTCCCTTAAGTATCTTTACACAGTTAGTGTCAATTGAAGGAAAGATAGTTCTTCTCCTGTGTTGACTGATGTTAGCTGAAGAAAGAAAAACTCAAAAGAATAAATAACATAACACAAATAGATATTCAATGGCTAACTGGCATTAAATGGGGCATCGAGCCTGGTGAGAAAACGCGCATATTTTACTTAATCTTCATTAGTGGGTAAAAATGGATGCGATCTGCTTGTGTGTGTGTGTGTGTGTGTGTGTGTGTGTGTGTGTGTGTGTGTGTGTGTGTGTGTGTGTGTGTGTGTGTGTGTGTGCATGCGTGTACTTGATAAAAACTAAATGTATTTAATATGTTTTTTCAATCAGGGTTGTTTCTTGCAAATGTATATACTGTATATCAAGTATCAAATTGAAAAGAAAACACATTCTTATATTACTCACGGTACAAGATGCATCAGCTGAACATGACATTATTTTTGTTTACATGACACTTAATAGTAAACTATTATATTATAGCAGTTTCAATGCTGCAATGACTGATATAAAAAAATGTACAAGGCCAAATAAAAATGTCTCGTTTGGTTTGTCCATTCAGGGATACTGTGGAAAAACAGCAGTGCAACATCGCAGATTCCTTGAAAGAAGACCTTCTCCTTCTATAGTAGCATGGGTTGTGTGGCCTTATAATAAAATCACAAGATTTTTAGGCTGTATCCAGATACACGATATATTTCAATATTTTCTAAATGTCCTCAAAAGCACTTTATAAATGATAGGATTGAGTGAAAAGATTAAATATCTCTATATTTTCTACCAAATATCTAGATATCTATAATGCAACAATATTGTCGCGATGACTGTTGGCACATTAACGCAATTAGATTTATGATAATGGTAACAAGGATATAATGACTAAGTGGGTGAAGGCACGTATTACCACCTTTAAAGGTTGAAAACCAAGAAAAAGTGGGAAAAGTCATTAAGGTAAACAGCTAGCCAAACTCACTGAAGGTAGAAGAAAAACGGTTGTAAGGCTCACAGTCAGATTATGCCTCTCCAGACAGACAGTCAGAAGTACCTGGTGAGACACACACAGGGAAACAGACAGACAGAAAGGCACAAAGACAGGTAGCTAATGTTATATATAAGGACTCCCAGGGACTTGCTACAGCACACAGCAGAGCACCTGGGGACATGGCAGCCATATGTTTAAGCTTTGTCTCGTCCTACAAAACTCAGTCTGCCCTTCACGTGATTTGTCAAAGGGCTGCGCACGGTGACAGGTACAGGGTACAGGAGGACCCGAGATACTGAGACACACAGCAACTAAAGGAGAGAGGTGGATGTAGGGAGAATGGCCAGCCATGGGGGGGCAGAGGGGTTTGGAGGGATGAAAAGAAAGAGAGTGGGGGGGGTGACGTGAGATACAAGAAGGCTTCAAGACGCACAGGAAACAGAAGAAGAGAGCTGAGGAGTGTTAGGTCACAAAACGGGTTAAAAAGTGTGTCTTGGGGGTTGTATGAAGTAAATTAGGAAGGAAGGGAGCATGGAAGGAGGGAAAGAAGGAAAGGGGACATTAAAGCTGGTAAAACACAGCGGGAGCGGATAGTTTAGAGATGAGATGAGGCGGCGGAGGTATAGGTTAAGAAGTAGAGTGCCTCCAGGCTTCTTTTCCTCTCCTTCTCCCAACTCCCTCTCTCCCTCCACCCGCTCCTCTCTTGTCCCGTCTTTCAGCCCCCCTTTATCTCCACCCAACCCCCACCTCCACCTCTACCATCGCCCCTCTCTCTTTCTCTCTGTCCTTCTGTGCAGGGGGTTGAGGCACTGAACAGATTATGGCGTAATTAAGGCGCTAAAGCAGCACATTATCCACCTGGTGGCTTATCCAGGGTGGCTAGCACCGTGGCTAGGCTAATCAGCCTATATGTGTGTAGGTGTGTGTGTGTGTCTGTGTGTGTGTGTGTGTGTGTGTGTGTGTGTGTGTGTGTGTGTGTGTGTGTACAGCCAGCAGCATTGGGGCCCATCTCACCTGATTAAGGCCTCTTATAGGGATGTGTTAAAAGCATTAAGTGAGGACAGGAATGTAATTCGTCATGTTTAAAGGCTGGAAATTGAATCAGGGATTAGGAGGCAGCCAAATGAGCACACATACACATACTCAGCTAACTGGAGGGGAGTCATATCTCCATCTCTCTCACTCTCTCCCTCTTTCATCATGTTCTCCCCTCATCTGTCCACAAATTCTCCATTTCAGTCTACTTGTTTAATTTTTCTCATTCCCTCCACCACTCTCTATTTCTTAGTTGACTCTAAGGTTACATGCATCTCAGAGCAGGGAGAAAGGACATCTCACCCACACTCTTTCTTTCTCCTCGCTCTCTCTCTCTCCACTGTCCTCTAAGTGGTTAAATTGAAAATAATTGTGCAGACAGACCCCAGAATGCAATCAAAGAGCAGGACAATGTAGTCGGAAGTGAAGCTGGTATTATTAGGTTGGGGAGAGTACTAAGTGTATAGTGAAATACCTCAGAGAGTAATTTTATACCTTCAGACTTTATTAAAGCTAATAGGTTTATATATACCTCCCCGAGGCTGGTCAATTCATTAGTTGTAACCGTTAGGAACTATTACGCACACAACAAAGTCAGAGCGTCGAGACAGAGAGGAGGAGAGGAAGAGTGTGTGCGGCTGCATGCCTATGTTCATGTACTCTTGAGACGCGTCATAAATAGCAAATCAGAATTTCAAAAAAATATCACGAGACCAGATCATTCTAGGTAGCAGTAAAAAACAAAAAAAAAGCTCAAACTTAAGTCTGTTAAAATGATAAATGATAAAAACTAGTTCACTGTTTTTTTAACAAAAAGCTACTCAAAACATACAAATTAATGCTTTATCAAAATGTGATGCAAATACTTGTATAAAATGACATATTTATTATTAATTATTATTATCCTGTAATTTAACTTCTCTCTTAGAGTGAAATCTCATGGTTTTCTGTTTCTATGCACTCCGCATTGCAATTATTTGTTAGACAATCAAACTAACTAGTAAATAGCATGTGATACACACCTTATTATACTGATTATACTACTACTACTATTAATATTAAAATGATAAAAGTAAGAGGTATTATAATAATAGAATTTGATATTTATTGTAGTACTGAAAATAAATAAAAGGGCTTTAGTTGATACTTAGATGAGTAGAGAAAGACATTTATTTTAAGGAAAAACAAATGTGACTTCATCATGTCATTTGGTAAAGTACACATGTAACGACTGCTGTCTGTGAACAGCCTCTGAATTTTTGCTAAAGCAGCGCTGAACATAGAATCTCATCAGAAAACTTAAAAGAAGAAAGAAAGCACACGCGCCATATTGGAGTGTCTTTGTCAAGGGCGCTGTCTTTATTTTCATACACTGCTGAGTGGGACATGCTGAACAGTAAAATGGTGAGTGCTAAAGAGCCAGTAGTGTGTATGTGTGTGTGTGTGTGTGTGTGTGTGTGTGTGTGTGTGTGTGTGTGTGCGCGCGCGCGTGCGTACGTGCGTGCGTGCGTGCGTGCGTGCGTGCGTGTGTGTGTGTGCATCCTTATATGTGAGAGACACCTTGAGGGGGTATGAAGGTGATGATGGTCAAGTCAAAGCCTGTTTGAACCATAAACAAGATGAAGGAAATTAAAAATTGTATTTTTGTTGCCATGCGCATGATTTAAGTTATTTATTAGGACATTAACACTTTTTAAATGTGTGACATAAACATTTTTGGGTCCCTTGGATACACTGAAACAGTTTCACAGTCTGGTGTGGGAAAAAGTGTGCTGATTTCAGCAAAATTACAGTCTGTTTAGGGAAAACATTTAATCTACTACAAAAACAATTATTAGCAAATTACGCACATATATGCAATTTTTTAAGATTTTGCTGTGTATGTCCCAGATGTCTTTCTTTCTTTCTTTCTTTCTTTCTTTCTTTCTTTCTTTCTTTTTTTTTTTTTACAAAATACTGTATGTCCCAAAAATGTTAATTTTTTTAGTAAGCAGTACGGCTGTAGTGTCCTTGAGCAAAAGAATTGGACCCCACTGGTTCCCATGGGTGCTCTTTAACAGTTGACCTTTCTCTCCGGCCTCTTTGAAGACAGCAAATTAAATATAGGACTGAAAGATTAAAATACAAAACTTTCCTAATGCCTTTTAAGGTGATATGTTCGGTGGACACTCACAACTTCACAGCCATGCTAGCAGCTGTATCATATAAAGCACAATAGAAAACACTGACAAAGTCTGAATTGTTTTTTTTATAGTTGCTTTTAGAAGAATACTGCCCTTGTTATATTGTAGTACAATATTCAAAATAGTTTGAATCATTCAATCAATGAGAAGATGGAAGAGAGAAAAAGTTTGCCTTTAACTGTTCTGTATGAGCGAAACCTCACCTGCTTCTAAACTGGAACAGCACAAAAGAATACATCTCAGAAAAGTTAGATTAAACAAGGAGAGAAGGCATCAATACAGAAAGGCTGAGTCACTGTCAAGGGCACCTTTTTTATATTCAGCGCCGGGTAGGACATATGTGATCATGCATCTGCAGCTACTACAAAACTGTGACTGTACTGCCGGCAACAAGAGAGCATATGGTCCAAAAGGATTCTGCCATTTTTAATCAGCAACTAAATTCTTAAGAGACAAAATATCTGACATCTATAATTTTTGCATATGTATATTTCATTCAAACCAAATGTTGAGGATTTTATTAAAAGTCAGGGTGATTAAGATTCAGCCTCGTATCTCAATGTTTTTTTTTCTCATGATCTGTGCATGGAGCATCAGCCAAATGTTTAATCATCTGATTTAAATGAGATTCACTAAAGTCCAAGTCAGCTAAAAAATAAAAAATACAGATTGTTTAGAATGCACTTGAATAACATTTCCACTGATTAGCTCTATTAATTTTATTAAGCATGCATATTCATGTTATTAATAAATATATGGCTGTGGCAGAAAATCTGAAAGTATATATTTCTAGTCTCTGTCTTTTTGTTTTTAATTCAAAATATTTTTATATATGCAGCATTTTGTCTATACATACATGCTTCTGTAACATGCAGGTCGTTGTCAAGATCACAGCACTCTGCATCTTATGTGGTCACATCTGTAATTCTATTTTTGGACTAGAAACCCAGTCAGACGAATGTCATTGCCACCAACACAATAATAAACAGATTTCACCCTGAAACGCCTTCATTCAAAAGCTTAACAAAAGAAAAAAAATAACATCTGTATGAGCCAGTGAATCACAATAAGACACTGGCAGTCATGATTTTCTTTTGTCACAACATGTGAATTATTATAAAGATGTAATAGCTTGTGATATGCCCTCTGAAAATTCAATTAAATAACTAGTGTCTTTAAAAATCAAATGCATTTTCATGCAACTTAACATGACAAAGAATTAAATCTCTATAGTCATCACATTATTTTTAGTATGAGTGACTATTATTATTATTAATTATTTTCTGTAATTACAGTATAATTATAGCGTAACTACATGTAACAAAATGTGACACAGCTGCTTCAACCACCAGGCCAATTATTCACCCGACCTTGACTGAATTTACTAATCACACTGTTAGACGTGGTGACACCATGAGACAAATACACCAGCTGTCCTGTATTTTTTCATATGTTAGTACTTCTGCTGAACAACTCCTAATTCACCATTTACATTTAATTACTGTCCAATGACTTTTGCAACTAACACTACTAGGAATCAACATAATGGAAATGTCATGATGATAAGGTTTCAATAAAAACAAGTCAATCTGATCATCAGGAAAATATCAATCCCACTCTCAACATCATTAAAATGCCTCGTCTAATGCCCCTAAACTTTGTGTGGGCCTGTTTAGTGTGATTTGAGGTGTAAACCTGTTACAGTGTTATATATTCAGCCTGTTCCATTTACCTGCACATACTTAATAGAAGCTGAGCAGCAAAACAACACCTTTCAAAACTAATTGAACCCACAGGAGCTTGCAGGCCGAGCATTTAGATGAATTTGTGAATTATGTGAGAGGTTGCAGTTATCAGAAGGAAAATGTCATCCTTGCTCTGCCTGTCTCGATGATCTAGTGCACTCTTTTTTGTTTATAACTTCACTTTATGCGTGGTTGTTCTGTAGCTATTCTGGTGCTGAATGTGCTGGATGACTCTGTCTGCCGGCTCAAAGACAAAGAAGGACGGTCATTAGACTATTCTGTAACATCAGGTACTGTACACCGCTTTCTCTCTCTCTCCCTATTTCTTTCTCCCCCTTTCTCTCTCGCTAACACGCACACACACACTTTCCATCTTTCTTGCTCTATTTTTCTATTTCTCACTCTCACACACACAGACACACACACACAGACACACACACACATTTGTCCTGCGCTATGGTCGCATTCCATCAAAGTCCAGTGTCATTTCCTGGTATAGAGCGCCATCTACAGGTCCTATGAGCACCATCTCAGATGCAACTCAAATCTCCCATTTGCTGCTCTCAAAAGACACAAACAGCAATGACTGCGATGTTTGATAAGTGTCATCACACAGGCACACTATGTATAAATAGATGGAATTCAATACATTATTTTAAAAGCCATCTTCTCCAAAGGATGACACAAAACATAATGTTTTGCAATGAATGGCCTGGTAGAAAAAATGGGCTGCGGGAAGAACAAAACTGAAGTGTGCTTTAAAACAAGATTATATAATGACTGGAAAGATGGAAAGAATAAATGTATGGCTTCCTGATTTAAATGCCTTAGACTGGTTCTTTTCATATTCTACTCAATTACAGCTCATATTATTACAAAGTACTTTTAGATAAAAGTTTAAAAGAGAAGTTTTATCATTATGAATTGGGGAAATGCACTGAACTGCATGTGTATGTGCTTGTGTGTGTGTGCATGTGTGTGTGTGTGCGTGTGTGTGCGTGTGTGCGGCACACCGCGTGTACATATTCTGTATGTGACTGAGCGAATGAAGCCGTTGGCCTAAGTGCAACTGCTTTAGCTTTTGTCTTCTTCTAGCTCCTACAATAGCCTGTTATATTTGTTAAAGTGATGAATGAGTTTGCCCATTCCATTCTTCATTGTGTGTGTTTTTGTGTGTGCGTGTGTGTTCCAGCCTTCTCAAAGTCATTGTTTCCCTAGAGAGGGGTCAGTGTGCTGGTCAAAGCTTTCTGCTCACCTCCCACCACTGACCAGAGAGAGGGAGAGAGGGAGAGAGGGAGAGAGGGAGAGAGGGAGGGAGGGAGGGAGGGAAGGAGATGCACTGACTTAAACCTGTAATGTATGGAAATTAAAATAACAGTCTAATCTTTCACTGTTTCTTCTGCAACTTTTCTATATTATTTGATTTGTATATACGGTAATTGTAATATTTACAATGATAGACAAAGGCAAAGAGAAGTACCATACATGTTCTCCTGAAAAAGAATGAAGTTTAGCAGCATGTGTTATGTTAAGGGAAGAAGAAGAAGAAGAAGAAGAAGAAGAAGAAGAAGAAGAAGAAGAAGATGAAGAAGTCATGTGAAGTGTGAAGAAACTTAGACAGAAATATCCACTTTTTAATATTTCTGTAAAAAGGAATTCAGTGCAGCTAGAAATAAGAGAAAATATTCAAACCAAGCCTGCCAGTTGGGTCATAGGCTCACTTTACACACACACACGCAGGCACATGCACATGCACGCACACATAAGCACACACACGGACACACACACACGGTCCGAGCATTATTAAACAGTCTGTCATGGGGGTTGAGTGTGTCGCTTCTCTCCCCCGTTCGCTCACTGCCCCTAGAACAATTTCAATTTTAATAGCTTTTACTATGTATCTGAAGCACTGGAGACATAGAAAGAAAGGGCAACACACACACACGCACACACACACACACACACACACACACACACACACACACACACACACACACACACACACACACACACACACACACAGAGCCAGGGAGAGAACTAGTCCCCCTTGTTGAAAATAGAGCCATCAAAAATGAAGGCCAGCCCAGCACAGCCGACAGACAGACAGAAAGATCCCGGGAGCATCTTGTAATTATCCCTGTGGACGAGTTGCCTCTAGCTGGGCTCAGCTACCCACCCCAACCCCCCTTTCTATCATCCCTCCATCCTGCCGCTAACCCCTCTGCTGCTAATTTCATCCCAGGGATTAGCCCCCGCTTGCTTGTCTATCTTGTAATATTTCTGGGGGGTGAAATGGTGAAATATTGCCTTCTTCTACTTGTAATAGGACTTAGTGAGCCGGGCTGGGGCATTCTTGTAACTCCCTCCTTCCCTCCTTACTGCTATTCAGAGATGGAGAAAGAGGGTTAAACAAAAAAAAGAGAAACGAGGAGGGAGAGCGAGAGAAAGAACACCCCAGGAAGTGCCTCTGCTGCGACGCAAGCTCTACCGGGAAGTGACCGCAGAGAAGGTGTGAAGGTGAAAGTGAAAGCGGTGCGTGGCGGCACAGCGCTCTGGTAGTACCTGCAGGGCAATGCAAGCTGTTTTCTTTATGCATAAAAGAGAAGGAGGGAGGAGGAGACACCGAGACAGAAATGCCCCACACCGCATATTCACAACCCGAGTCTTTTGTCTATCTATCTGTCTGATGTTCTGTAAAGCCTACCTGTCTGTCTCTCCGACTTTTCTATGATTCTTTAAACTAAAATATGCCATTTAATTTCATGGCTGTGGGAAATGTGCTACTGCCTATAAACACGCGTATAAGGGACATGCGATAGGGATCTCTGTCAGCTGACACCAACAAGCAATAATTATATGCTTCTCATGACCAAGAACAATATGAAAACAATAAGAGAGAAGTTCATAACCTGGAGTAAGAAAGTCGAAAATGTAGCGATAATTTAATATTCCATAACTGCAATAGGATTTCTTTTGGTCAAATCTCCTTTTTCCCTCCTCTCTGAACTCTAGTGGAACATGTATTGAGAATTGCAATTTTGTTTTCTTCTCTGAAATTCATCAGCTTTAATTTTTATCACTTCCTGACAATTTAACTGTATATTAATTTGACATTTGATGTTTCTTTTATGGGTTGGGTCAAAGTAAATTCACAATACAGTGAATATTAGTGAATCATTACAAGATAAAATATCTGTCAGGATAACTTACAGTTCATTTTTAGAATAGTGAAAAACTATTATATAACTAATATTCAACAAGGATCATATCCTTCCTTTATTTGGGAAGGACATTGGCAGGGTGCTGAGTTTTTTTCCCCTCTACTTTGTCCTCTTTGGTCAGCTTTTTGACTTTTTCCTTTGCTCGTCTGTGTTTATTTTTAATTTCGAACAAGTAAAAGAGGACAAAATGTCTCATGTCTAGGGGATAAAAATTATGTGTTGTCAGTTCCACTCATGGATTTAGACTGAGATTATATACAACCAAATTTCCCCCAACTGAATAGTCACTCACATCACAGATGTCACAAATTTAAATACAAATTATCGTCTTTGATTTAGTGAAAAAAATAAATCCCAACATTTACGGTGGGTATAATCCCTGTTTGTCACCTTTAAAATCATGAATAGGATTATGTGTGTGTTTCTATGTATAGGTATTCTCTGGTCCATCTTTGTGTGTATGACCATGTGGATATCCATCCACTTATGTTTGTGTGTTTGAATCTATGCAGGTGTCTCTCCAATCTTCATGTATGTCTGTATATTTACAATATCTCTCTGCCGCGTCTGTCCATCTGTGTGTCTGCATGCATGTTTGTCTGTTCGTACACTAAATGACCTATAGCCCTCTGTCTCTCACACACTCCTCTCCATCACTCCAGCCTCTCATTACAGCTGCAGAACCCCGGCCTGTCACGTAATTAAAGGCAAAGTTATAAATGACCAGCAGGCCAAAAGCCATATTTCACAGGTGGCCGCATATTTATTTATAATTTTTCACCTTTAAATGTGTTTCTTATGCAAATGAGAGCCAGGACACTTTTCAATTAACTTTGGGGGCCAGTCCCTCTAAGTACCGCAGAAGCTTGTTATTGAAAATAGAGTATTTTTGTTATCAGCCATAAATTATTCCTGCATGTCAAAGAAATTGAAAGATGTAATGTATGGGCCTGTATTTGGCACTTCCAGAGGTGGCTAGTGTATTTCCCCTCCCTTAAGGACTTGGCGATTGCTTTTCTGGAAACACCAATTTTTTTTTCCGATCGCTAACAGGTACATCTACAATTCAACCCCTCCCGTTTTCTTTTTTTTTTTTTTTTGCTTTTCTACAAGACGCCCTCTTTCTCCTCTCACATCCACACACAGTCAGACTTGCACTTACACTGCAGGGCAGTTTAACGGTATATTATGTGAGCAATTGGCAGGCAGGTAGGTAGCAAGGTATGGTTCTTTTATGGTGACAGACTGAGAGTGTCCCCCTCTGCCTCATTTTCTCCTTAATTGACCTGCTGAGGGAAAGCAGTGGAGCGATCCCGCTATACTATCACTTCAGGGAGAGAGAGAGACGGAGGGAGAAGGAGATTCAACAGAGCCAACTCTCTACTGGCAGAGTTTGGAAAACAGAAAGTTAAGTAGCAGAGGTATCAAAAGAGAGAAACAGTAAAGAAAGAGACAGAGCGGTTGTAAACCAGGGAAGGAACATGTGTTCCTCCTGCTCTCCTGTCCCGTCTGTAGTCCTTCACAGTGGGAGATGTGTAGGATACGCTTTGAGGTACGCGTGTGCGCATTCACAAGTGTGTTACCTTTGTTACGATGTGTGTGCACCGCGCATTAAGGTGTGTGTGTGTGCAGCTGTGCCCTCTCCCTGGTGCGTAAAAAACGTCCATTAATTGAATTCCCCCTAATTTCCCGTCAGCCTCGCCTTGCAGAGCGAGACGCCTGCCTGCCAGCCGCGCAACGCCACACTTCAGGTATGGTGGATAATGGAGGATGACATTTCTGTCCCACCATGCCTCGGGGCAGCATGTGATACATGGCTTCCTCTATGAAGGTTAAACTCAGCTAACCTGCCTTTGGCGTTTCATTACCCACTTGTTAAATACTCTTTTGGTAATAAAATGATTAAAAATTTTATTGCTTCTCTCAAATGAGGCCTCTTTTCAAAGGGATTTAATGACTTTGAAGATGGATGTGTGTGTGTTTGTGTGCGCGAGTGCACTCTCTGTGTGAATGCACATGTGTGTGTGTGTCCAGACAAGTGCATCTTCAGTTAGGCACGACCAGTGTGTAAAAACCTAATGAGAGTGATATGCTTTACAGCCAAACCACCATTATTCTCAGCCAAACGACCTGGGCCGTCATTATGTGTAAAGTAGCAATACCTTTTCCCTCTGCCGGGGCACATTCAAACAGACATGTTTTACATACAGCTCAGTCTGTGTCTTGAAGCGAAGTGAAGTATTTATACTAAAATGAATGGGCCTGACTATTTTTACATCACAAGTTAAGCAGCGTGGCTATAGCAACGGGACATAAAATATTATATTCGACCCATTAACAGGAACTACAAGCCTTGCCTTGGCCAATATGGCTCCACAGCGACTGAGCAAATCATTATACCCAGTGTCATTTTGGCTGTAAAATTAGCAGTAAAGGGACTTGAGAAACTGATCTCAAAAACCCAATAAAGCAGTTTCTTAAGGTCTGAGTCAGGAAACAGAAACGGGTCATCGGGGCCTGTTTCAAGGCCACCCACAATTTAAGAAAAATATCTTTAAGCGCAAAGCAAAAGAATATGTTTTTTCTATTGAGAGAGTTCTAGTAAATTGTGTTTTTATATGACTTCTGCTTTGTTTAAGTAGTGCTAACAAAAGATGTATGTAGAGTTAATTAATTAAAGTTAAAAGTTTGCAATCTTTTTATTTGACATCTCGACGTCTCATATCAGGGTACATGATGTCAAAACAGAGCGTCCTTTGTGGGTGGTAACATTTTGAATAGCTTCAAGGAAAAACATATAGTTTTTGTTCAGGGATTTCCCAGATTAGCCTGCCTCCCAGTCGGGTCTCTGGGTCCCAATCAGTTTTGTTGGGGCTCATTGTTGGACTGCTGCTGCCCTCACAGAACCTCTGTGCGCGCACACACACAACTAACACACACACACACACACACACACACACACACACAGGCACACACTTAATAAATGGCTGGGTCCCCCTCCCTCGGGCCAGAGGAGTCGGTGCTGGCCGGTTCATCTGATATATCATGGCAGCCCGCTCCGCTCTGCTCCACTGGACCCTGTCCAACACCTGTTCTCCCATCAGGGGATGTTGTGTTGGCGTGGCGTGGCTATGCCACTGTACAGATTGGCACTGCCCAGTTGGGGCAGCAGAAAGGATGAAGTATGAGATTCCCAGTGACTAAATGTAAGCTGTAATTAGGAGGGAGTACCACAGTGGAAAACGGCCATGACTTATAAATATCCTCTGCATTTTAGGATTTAGGTATCACATTGGAATAAGAGACGTAAGAGTCTTACCAACACAATACATTAATCAACTTAATTATGAATAAATTACATTATTATTTGAGCAGGTGGATGAACCATTTCAGCTGCTGCTGGATTTGATTTGCACAGTATTCTCAAAGAAGAAAATACCTCATGATAGCTATGATCTAAATCACTGTAAATACATCAGTCGCTTGAATAAAGCTTGAAGTCTTGCTGTCATATGATGTATTAATAAATTGATATAATTAATAGTTAGTTAATAGTAATAATTGATAAATAATGTCCATTGTATATGTTTTGAAAAAATGTTTTAATAATTTATATTTTACCTTTAATGTTAAGAATTTATAGTTAAACTTGAACTCTCCCTACTTATCACAGTTGTGCACATACAAGGTTTTGAAAATGCTTTATCTGTGTAGGACAAAGCTGTTGCATCCCCAAATCTCAGCAATAAAAATATCAAAATGTTGCCAAAACTGACTGAAATATTGGACATTACTGAAATAACTAACATCAAGGTGCCAAAATAGTCTAATGAAGTTTTAGTAGTAAAACTTCCAAAGACTGCAGAGTTGCAAAGGATAAATATACAGTTCCAAAATATTACATTGTACCAGTTGAAATTGCTCATCAGAGTCAGGGGTTTTCCCACATATCTAATAATTCACTGATTGGTGACCTTTAATTGTCTTCTTTCTCACTATAATTTGGTTTGTGTCAGCACCAAGACCCTTAATGTGGCAGACGGGAATATAGTTGGGGAATTATGAGATGTATATGAAGCCATATAATTTAGAAAACGTGAAAAATGTGGTTTAATACATTAGCATCCGCATGAAACACCTCATTTTGAGGTGACATTCTGCAGTGACAAAAGGTGAATAGAAACCAGTTATGATCCATGCGTTTCTACCAACACGACATTGAGAGGTGAATATTAGCGGCCTTTATGTACTCACCTGTCTGTCTGTTGGTCTGTTGTGGCCACAGGGACATTTAGCACAGGGGGGTTGAGGGGTCTTTCTCTTGTCCCATCAGCATGACAGATTTCCTGGGTGAGAGAGAGGAGGTGCCAAATAAGAAATTAACATCTACATTGCCGCATTGGTGGGTTCTCTCCACTGAGGCTGTGACATAAACGTGTCACATATTCACAATTCTGCCCATGTAGGTAGGTTTCTTTTTTTTTTGCTCTCATCAGTAAAACGCCATTTGGGCAGGTATGAAGACGGATGGTCATCTCATATGACAAAGAATAACAATTAATATTGTAACTCAAATCTTTAATGAAAATAATAATTATCAAATTTTGCCCGATGTGTGAAATACTATTCTGTTATCACCATTACCAAGTTTATAATGAAAACTAACAAAATTGAGAAATTTAACACAGTCTCACACAGGTACAGTCGATACAAAATGATGAACACAGAGGTTTACCCCGAACTTTAAAACTACCACATTTGTTCAGTTCTTCAGGCTGGATTTTTGCTCACCTGTTAAGAAACATTCAATAGAAGTTACATTTTCATCAGCTGTTACCATAAATGTGTTCGCTGTCTGATGTTTCTAAACAAAACTACTTTTTAAAAACTACAGTTATGCAGATGAATTACTTAGATACAGTGTGTGAGGGGGAACAATACTTTAACATTACTGTGATAGTTAGTGTCCCCTCTTCTCTCCTCTCCTGCTCGTAGCTCCACACTGAAAGTCCACCTTTAATCCAGTAGAGGGCGACAGATATATAGATATATGAGTTGATGAGTGGTGTGATTTTAAGTCTCAAAGCAATTTTGATTTGCTTGACTAGCTGATACGATTCACAGAACTAATGGCACAGTTTCATTTGATCGTTGTTGTTACTTTTTCCAACAATCTAAGGGAAGGTGGTTTACTGATTATGCTTTTAAACATGCTTTTTCCTCATGATCATCACTGGAAGGAGTGTCTCTGTTATTACACAACTTCTGCTCTGATTCATGGGTGGACTGACAAAATGATGATTCATCTTTAAAGCTGCACGATTTAGTCTTGGTGAATACATTTGAATCAGAGGAGAAAGATCTTCATAGACTGTTAGAGACTATAGACTAACTCTTTGTTTTCATGACTGAATAGTCAAACTGATCTTAAAGGACAACAGAGTTACGTACTGTTTTAATTTTGTTTATATTTGGCAG
Source organism: Diplodus puntazzo (assembly GCA_963678695.2). Classification (NCBI taxonomy): domain Eukaryota; kingdom Metazoa; phylum Chordata; class Actinopteri; order Spariformes; family Sparidae; genus Diplodus; species Diplodus puntazzo. Next base: position 9,629,212 of record OZ023155.1, on the reverse strand, counting down.
AACCTGCCACTTTTCTAGCTCTAAACCACTAGGGACCTTATTTTCTTCTGAGAACAGCTTGTTCATTCAGTTATGGAAAAAAAAAAACTTCTGAGTTTTTTTTATTGCCTCATTAATATTGTAAATATGGAATTTTTTATTTTATTTTTTATTTCAATTTCAATTTCTTTGAACTTAACAGGGACACGTGAAAAGTAAGGAAAAAAAATCTACAGTTTATTCTAAAAGCCTGCATGGTTTGACTACATTTAACAAGTGAGAAATACAGAAATAGGGACTTTCATCCCCAGGACCTCCTGACCATACTTTCTTATGATTTTTCCTTATCTTAGCTAGCGTTAGCTAACTATTTGTCAGGGGTGTTGTCTGATTTAGCATAAATTCCTGACGTAACTATCAACTTTTACGGTTTTTAAGGACATTTATTTATACCTGTGTAGATGCTGCCTGTTCTTCATCAATACAAAACAACAATAAAATTAACTTCAACGATATGACATTACCTTTGAGAAGAGTAATTAGTCAAAACGCAGTAATTAGCAAAACAAAGTCAACCGCCGCTCGGACCGTACCACTTCGGAGAGGAAGAGGGGGAAGGACCTTTCCACAAGGATCAGAGGTGATGACACGCGCGACACCCAGTCCCGCCGTAGGTCTCGCGCCGGAGACATGATGACAGCGCGTCGGCTCAACTTGCAGCCTGTTGGTGAAGAGTAGTGACCGGGTCTGTCCCGCTGCAGCTAAGAGGTAAGTCGCATGTTTTTTTTTTAGAGAAGTTAACTTTACGTTAGTATGTTCCGCAGGTAGAGCACGTCACATTATGTGGCTTCCTAATGATGAATATCAGACCTTCACTGTCCGCTCGGCTGCTGCTGATGCTGTTAGGAAGCAGGAAACAATCACGCTGTTAATGAGAGGGGGGTTTAAAACTGCGTCGCTTTGGTTTCTAGCTGTAAAGTGTGCCTGTTTTAATGGAAAACACGTCCTGTTTCACCCTTCTGTTCATGTTAACATGTATGTTATCATAATTAGAAGCGGTTCACATTTATCCACATGTTTCTTTCACGTGGCTTATAAAAAACTTAGGTACACTTTCTCAAACCCGTCTAGTATCTTATGAGCAGATAAAATGCTAAGCCACGTAGGCTTTTGTCATTTTTTTCTTCCGTGCATTTTGATGTGAAGATTTTAAATACACACTCAACTCTTACTCAAAATGCAGATCTGACTTAAATTAGTTCATCTTGTCCACACAATTTGGCTGCGCCCTTAAACATGTAACCAAAAACAAAAAACTACTTAATGATTTTGTTTTTACTTCTACTTGCTGCCTTAGTTAGTAACAACGTGGCATTTTATAACAGAGTGGGGTGACTGCTTTTTTTGGGGGGGGTTCATTTATAAGACAACAGGATGTCTTTTAAAAAATACTTGAAAACATGATATATCAAATCTGTTTGGAGCTGTGTCCAGAGATAACCTCGTGATTTGTTCTCAAATGTGTCAATATATTTTGGCCCTTTTATTATTGTTTTACTAACATATCATTGACCATTAAATAAAGCAGTGTCTTGAAAGAAAAATCAGAAAGAAAGATAGAGTCGCTGCTGTTTGTTTATGTGTATACAAAGTGTGTGCATGTACTTCTTGTATGGACTCCTGATGCAGCTCATAACATTTTCACATCTAACATGGCCAATGGTTAAAACATTTTGATCGCAACAACAGCAGAAAAGAAAAAAAAAACTGCTCAAGGACGTGGAGCAGGGTAGCAAACCAGCAGGCAGAGCAGCCGTTGAATATTCAGCGTTGAAGCTTTGTAGTGCTTTACGTCTGACCTCTCCTTTACACTAACTGAAGACTGCTGTGTATGTAGTCACACAATGACAGCGTATTTGTATGTTTGCCTGTCCTTAAATTGACGTTGTAAAGGTCGCAAGTTTATACAGGCTTGTATACGAAGAAAAAAAATCTTTTGCACATAAAAGTTTAAAATTCTGTGGTGTGGCAGCTGAGTGTCAGGCCAACTCAGTTTGCGTGAGGGGACGAGTGTGATGATGTGTGGCTGAATGGCCTGCCTGACCAGTTGGCCAGTTGGCTGGCTGGCCATCGATCCAGTGTCTGTTGAGCAAACTGTGAATGGGAGATTTAATGTGGGTCAGTGGTCAGTGATGAGCCCATCTGAGGGTCCACTGTGTGTGTCCTTGTGTGTACAACTGACACCCCTTTGCATATGTGTTGCAGCGGGTCAGCGATCACGGAGCATCTGCAAAGCTGAGAGTTTTTCTCTCTTTTAATTCTCCAGTTTGGGGCTGAAAGAATCGCTGCACTGACCAGCTGACACTGCTTCACAGTTCTCTGCCTTATCGCTCCCCCTCACACACACACACAGACCTCACCACTCGAGAACCATTTCGGGACATGTTCATAGGCATGCATTCACTCAACTGTGCATGTGTCTGTTTGTGTGTGTGTGACTGTGTAATATGATCAGCTATTGAAGGTGGGGTGGAGGTTGGACACTGCAGCCCTGCATGTCAGACTGAACAGAAAGAAAGAATAGCAGGGATGCTGGATGTGTTTGTGTGTGTACGACTGGTATGTGGGCCTGTCCGACAGAGAAAGAGCCTGGGGTTCTTATCTGACCTCTCCCAGGACGACCTCTCACCCCTCAAGACAAGCCCTTTGTGTCCACTTTGCGTGAGCCCATGGGAGAGCGTGTGTGCGTGGGTGCCTATACGTGTGTGCGCATCCGCATATGTTTGTGTGCGTGTGTATTAGAGGTATAGGCCACATCAAAGTCTTACTTAAACATTGTTATCTGGACTCACCTTTGACCTCAGCGGTCATGAGACATCCCTTAAACTAAAACACCCATGCCCTCAAAGCAGAGAGCGCATATGTGGGTTTGCATACATTAGCAAGGAGCTAAGCAGGACATCAAACACTTTCTTCTATAAGGAATATCTTTGGTAGCATATAATTTGATGCTAACCATCCCAACTCGGATTAATAAAGATAAGAATGATATACAATGTCTTTCTTTGTACAGCTTTCATTTGACAGAATCTGTAAAATCCTGAAAATTCCAAGAACTCCCTTATAAGGGTTAAAATACTTAGTATAAAAACAGTGGCGTGGTAGTTATCTAGTATTATCTGTGGATTGCATGGGGCTCATATTTTAAAAAGGACCCTAACTACATGTAGGTATGTGTGAGGAGGTTGTGTGTTTGAGGGTGGTGGTGGGAAGGGGGTCCAAGGGGTCATAAAACACCACAATAGTGTCTCTCTCCCCAGGGTGAAAGAAAGACACAGAAGAAGAGAAGGGGGGGGGATGAAAGGATCTCCCACTTCCACGTGAGGGAGAGACTAAAGGAGGGGGAGATGGGAGGAGAAAAGATCAACAAGGCTTCATTACAAGTTTTGCATTCTGCTTATTGCATGTCTTCTTCTCTGTGCTGTGGGTTTTATTGTAAGATTCCTTACAAATTGACAAGTGTAACAGTAAAAGAGTACCTGTGCAGCTAGAGATTAAAATGGACATTTTGACTGAACAGCAAACATTATGAATGATCCTTACAGCTCTTAGGTTTTAAATCGCATTTGATGAAACCACAGTAGGCATACCTGTGTCTACTGTATGATGAATTAATACTAGGGCTGCATCATTGAGAAAAGCTCATCGCTATTATCAGAGCCCAAAGTGCAGTCTTAAACATGCATCTTTTGTCCAACAGTCCAAAAACCAAAGACTTCTCATTTACTGTCATTAATGACAAAGACAAGCAGGAATTTCTCTCAGAAGTAAGTTGGAACCAGAACATTTTTGACATTTCTGCTTGAAAACTGGCTTGCAACATAGCTTACAATTCATTTTCATCCATCGACACATCAGTTAATCATCTTATTTTTCCAGCTCCAATCAAAACCTGCAGAATCTTTTCTCTTTGACGTTATACAGTTGATAAATATTTGGCAGGAAAGCCTGTCTCCAAAAAACATATAAAATGGCTTCTGATTGAGACCTACAGTTCTTAGTTATTTTATTACCAGTTGGTCAGAAGTTGAGGATTCTTGTCAGGATTCAATAAAAGGTGTAATACACCTCTCTGCTTTCATCTCCTCTCTCCCTGTTTCCCTCCCTGTCTCCCCTCTCTGGTTGTAAAAAGATCAGTCTGCTTTTTGGTAGAAGGTGTGATTACTTCCTGTCAGTGCCGGCTGTGTTATGACAGGGCTTTTTGTCTTCCATCCTCTGTCTCTCTACAAAGTGGTGCAAGGCCTTAAAAGTCTACACTGCTTCTTTACATATGAAAGTGTGGAAGCAGAAGGTGGCTGACGAGGTGTGTGTGTGTGTGTGTGTGTGTGTGTGTGTGTGTGTGTGTGTGTGTGTGTGTGTGTGTGTGTGTGTGTGTGTGTGTGACAGAGGGGAAAAAGAGAGAATTTGTTTGTCTGTGTTTTCATCTCCAACATGAATTTCAAGAGAGAAATGGGCATGGCCTGTTTCTCTTGAAAACATGCAGATGTCTGGAAGGAAATCTCAACCAAGAGTAGCTGAAACAAGCTGCCGAGGCTGTGCTCTGACTTTTTGGGCAGAAGTCAGAAGTGCAGGTTATAATAGCCAAGAGTGGACATGTGAGATTTAAGGGGATTTTGGGACAAAGATTTATGATGTTCAGTTCTATATCTAGATCTCCGTCCCGAGCTGGCCAAGCTGAATCTTGTTGCCTCAATTCGTCTTTTGGAAGGATGTTCCTATTGACTTTTTCCATGACATTTACACAGGAGTTTAAACTTAGACTGGTTGCGGAGTCTACAGTAAAGAAAGCACTCAAAAACAACAAAAACTGAGCCCTACTTTTTCAAACATTGTCAGAAAAAATATTGCCTAACACCTTAGATGCAACGGTAAACCGATGTTGCTATGGATGTTTTTATAAAGCAACATTTGATAAGAACGACATGGCATTGCAGTGCAAATATGTCAATATGTATTCTATACACGGGTAGCAAGGTTTAATCAGCTTTTTAACAATATTGGTCTTATTTTTGTTGTTTGGGCCAAACCTGCAGCCTAGGGTTATGCCACAGAATGAAGTCTTAACACATTTATCAAAAGGTAATATTAAAACCAACGACTCAGTGTGGAACATAAATTGGGCAAAGCACACATGAAAAGTCATACGAATGTGGAGCCATTTAGGAAGTGAAGATTAATTTTTGGTGTTGAAAAAGTGGTAAGATTTCCTTAGCTGTGTTGGTTCCTGTATGAAAAACAGATGGTGATCCAGGCTGCTAGAAATGCTTCTTTGACTCTGATTTTGCTGTCAAGAGATGCAAGAGTTTGTAAAGTGCTGTTTGTCTAATATTGTCTTTGATTTGGCCTGAATTGCTGTTAGTCACAAGATTTGTGGTTCTGTAACAGATACAGTCATCACTCTGAGGAGAAGCTGAAGTCCTGCTAAGTTGAATGGCAAGACGCTAACAGCTTTAAATCTCTAATCTGACAGGCTAGTCTTTTCATTAGGCTCGTTAGCACGATGCTGACTCGTCAATGACTCTATTACCCCACAGTTTCTCAGTCATGTGTAGCTTCTTGTGTGTGTGTGTGTGTGTGTGTGTGTGTGTGTGTGTGTGTGTGTATGTGTGTAGCAGCCAGCATATGGGCAGTCCAAGGTTTAGAGGAGGGGGATTAAGTCAGTGTTTACAATCCCAACCTTGTTTTTTCCCTCCTCACTGACCCAGTTTTTTTTTTGCTGTACACTGTTTGGGTCTGCCTTGAGACTTCAGACGGTGTTTATCACACTTTCATTAAAAGTACTTCTAATTTTTTTAATCGAGGATGGCAGCAGTTAGGTGCATCAGTCCCTTGTCAGATGTCGTGCAAGTGACAAACAAATGATTCAACAGTCTTTTAAAGTGCATTGAAAATGAACTTGTGGTGATAATCTTAACCTTAACAGCAACAACAGCAGACTTCATTGCAAGTTTTGAAATAGTATATGAAAAGAATTGCTTTCTTTGGCTGTTTCTCATTTGTTCAAGAGCAAGGTGACCGAGGCAAACCAGGAAAAAAAAATGAGTGAGAGAGAATCAAGGAGAGAGAGACTAGAAAAACTGTGAGTGAGAGGGAATAGCGTCTAGGTCAGGGTGCCCTGACTTTGTCAGAGCAGCTGATTTTATGGCATGCTGTCTGGACAGATGCCATCCATGAGTAACCAGTGTTTATGTGCGTGCAGGCCTGTGTGTGTTCCTGTGTGAGTAAATGTTTTGTTCAGTGTTTGTGTGTGTTCATTGGTGCATGAGTGTGAGTGCGTGTGTGTGTGTGTGTGTGTGTGTGTGTGTGTGTGTGTGTGTGTGTGTGTGTGTGTGTGTGGATGTGTGTCTTAGACTTGACAATATTTAGGAGTACATTTCTCCTCATTGTCAGAGGATTTCAAATAGAGTAAACAGACCTTCTCTGTATTCTTTCTTTTATCACATACAGAGTCCTTCCTACTATCACAGCTCTTCAAATACCTTGTTGATGAGATATTGCTGTAAATCTGTTCTTTAAGTACCTGAAAGCAGCAAAGCATGGCTGACTTTCAGTGCAGTTAAAGTTCAACGGGACACTTGGGGTTTTTGGTAAATGGTTCACGCAAACAAAAAAAGTTACTGTCAGTTTGTGAGAATGTTTTGAGTGTCTAACATGAGGTTACTGGGTCCTTTTGGCAGGAAACTAATGGGGAACTCCTATGCAGGCCAGCTGCGGACCACACGCTTTGAAGAGGTCCTTCATAACTCTATTGAGGCGTCACTGAGGTCGAACACTGTCGTGCCTCGTCCTGTCTTCTCACAGCTCTACCTCGAGTCAGAGCAGCTGTTGGCGCATGATGGTGAGTTCAGCAAAAATGTTTATTTCTTCCAATATGAATCCTGATATTGCATCTTTTTCTGCTTGTCACTCTTGTTCCCCAAGACAAATTGTAGACATTTTATCAGGGTTCGTATGATCCTTAAAATCCTTGAAAGTTGTGTTGTGAATTTAAGGGGGAACTTAATCAAGCTTTTGAAAATAGACACAAATGGACATGAGGCATTGAAAGTGCATGAATGTATATATTTTGAACAAGAATAGAAATTAATGTCGTTCTGATACTTTTCCATACTAAATAAATTCCCTCCACTCTCTGCACGTGTCTCCTGCAGTTTTCTGTCACACATTGTGACACAGCAGCACAACTGACAAGTGTTCAAGCATTCAAGCCTCTCTCCCCCTTTTTAATCGGTGTCCTTGAGCTTCTGTAGAGCCTGCTAATTCTCAATATAAAATGCTAAGTGTTGTCTCCAACAGGCCGCACAGAGAATGATGATGAGGATGATGAAGATGGATCTGAGTCTAACAGCCCTCCAATACCCTATCAGATGAAGCCCCCACCTGAGGGATGCTGCACCACAGATGGTTTGTAAACATACACATGTGTGTACTCAAAAGCATACAACCCCAGAGCCACATATATTAAGATTTTGCACTACAGCACACTAACAAATGGCACCAGGAGATTCGCATCTTGACCATCCTGCTAGTGATGAATGGGAAATATGAAGAGTGTGGTTTGTTGTGCATTCTGCTGGATATGTAGTCACACAGCTTGCATAGGTCAGTTTTGTGGATTTTGTGTTGTAGTTGGAGGGAGAAAGTATGATTCGGGTGTATTAAAAATCTCAATGACAGCAGATACATGGTAATGAGCAGCAGAAAAGCTGTTTGAATAAGATGTGTTAATACTTTTAAAGAAAATTTGCTACATCATTTAGTGAAAAATGGCCATCCTCTCTTGTCTTTTTCACCAAACAGGCCTCTGTCAGGCGGGCAGAGACCTCCGTCTGTCCTCGCTGGCATCAGACCCACTGGATGTGCCCCCAGGGTTCATGTTGGTCGGGGTGAAGTCCCCGTCCCTCCCTGAGAATCTGCTTGTGTGTGCCGTGGACCGTCGCTTCCTGCCAGACGAACGGGGTCACAATGCACTGTTGGGTGAGACAGGAGACAGAGGCACACTGCCATCACCGTTTGTCGAAGAGTGGAAACGTTTTTCAAATCGTCAGCTTTTAGGACTGAAAAAAAAGGAAATGTCCACCATTTTAGGAAACACCTTTATTTGACTCTTTTCAAGAGTGAGAATTTTTTTTTTATCTACTGACGAGATTTGGACCCTTAGCCTAGCTTCACATCAGAAGGGCGCATAAACAATTAAACAAATGTTATTACTCCTAATATCAATGTTTAACTATTTAAAGTTTAAAGTTGATCACATTGATTTGTGACAGTACCGAGATGGTTTCAGGTGTGACTGTATGAATACTGTTGTAATCATATATCTTCTGTATGCGTGCTCCTCCTCCAGGCTTCTCTGGGAACTGTGTGGGCTGTGGAGAGAAAGGCTTTCGCTATTTCACAGAGTTCTCAAACCACATAAACCTGAAGCTCAGCACCCAGCCCAAGAAACAGAAGCACTTGAAGTACCATCTGTACCGAAACAACCAGGGCGTGCTAGTTAAAGGAGCTCCCGTCTGCTGGAGGGGATACGGTAGGAGATGCATACATGTGTTGTATTTGGCAACCAAGCTGATTCTGAGTTAAAAATGCGTTACAAGCGCTCATATTTGTTATTGAAAGATTTAAAAAATATTACTTTCACATGACTGTGTGGATGAGTTATTAACTGAAAGGGAAGATCCTTAAAATTACATACCTGCTTGGAAAAGTCAGGTCTTAATCATGTTCTGCACGTTTAACCATAATGACATGGTTTTCAAATATAACTGTGAGAAGTGAACAAGTGAAGAAAAATATCAATAAAAATATTCCACACACACAATGTATGCTGTAGGCTGTAGTGTACAAAATCTGACTTGTATTGATCTGGAATCTCTGGGTGTATGGGTCTGACCAGATGGACAGGTAGTAAAGCCTGCAGCACAGGTGAAAGGTGAATGTACACAGAGGCCACAGCCTGGAGGCAACTATTCAAATTAAATGGTGCAAAAGGACACAGCCAGTGAGAAGGGACACACACCCTGTAGATATTATGTTCTCTCAATGTTTCTTACCTTATCCTGTTGTTTCGGCATGATGCTTCTTTTTGTTCTTTTCTGTAACGGGAAAGAAAGAGTAAAGTTTAAGAGTTCAGTGTGAAGAAATTCAGACCCTGGGGTATCTTTGTGGTTACGTAAATGGAAATAATGCTACCTGTCCGGTCTTCTGTTAGTGTCAACCCTAAAGACAGTGAAGGGTTAGGGCTCATTCCTGGCAAAACAAACGTTTTTCCTGGATTCTTGCTTTGGTCTTAGCAGGGTATGAAATAAGAGAAAGAGAGAAGCATACAATGTCATTCCTGCAGACTGAAGCAGAAACAGTGTTCAACTCACACGTGCGACCGCTCTTAAAATCCCTCTATACCATTCATTTACTTTACTCACTCCTCCTCTGCTGCAGCACCATTTGTTTTACCTTGAGCACTCCAGAGCTGTGTAGTCATGTTAAGTCTAACCTGTTTCAAGATGCAGGTTTTCTGAGTTATCTGTAAAATATGCTGAAGAGGTCTTTTTGCCTCAGACCATGGTGCGTATGAAATGTGTGTGAACTCAGTTTACTAAAGTCACTTCTTCGAATGGATTCTGTTATTACTCCAGAGCTCTCACATTTGAAAGCCCACACACATTTACACACACACACGCAGAACAGAACAATCTGACCTTGCCTCTCTGAAGTTTCTGTTTCCCTGGATATCAAACTAGTTTGTGTGTACGTGTGGGTTTTCAGATGGCAGGACGAGACAGATGGGGTCCAACCTCTCAGAAGGCCATGTGACATCAGATGAACATCCACCAAACATGGCACTAACTCACCCGTCACACACACCTGGCAGCTACACAGGTAACGCACACCAAAATACACAGAGATGTCAACACGCTTGAAAAGCAAAATCAAGATTGCCCTGTGTTCTGTGGTATTTTGATGGACGCCTGTAGCTCACATAAACAAGTAATAAGTAATAATCACAGAAATATTTTCAGGAAAAACGTCACAGCTTTTATGTTATGAACGAATTTGCTCTATCTGTCTTCGAACAGCAGGATCAGGATCACACGTAGACCAAATTGGTCTGCCACAAATAGCTGACGTTCCCCACTCCTTGACAAATGGCAACCATGCTGTTCCTTCAGTCACCCAGCCTCAGCCTCAGTCAGGACCTGGGAGACCTTCAGCTACAGGTATAGATTGTGCGCACTAGTGATTTCAGCTCTATAGCATGTGTATATATGACATGTAATTTGAAAGATTGACACATTAGTTTTAGTTATGTTATTGAAGCTATGCATGATGTCCATTACAGCATCAATGTGAATGAGAAAATCCTGTAGGTGAAGGTGTTTAACAGTTGATCTCATCATGAGAGGGGTTCATTGAGGGATTCATCCACAAAATTCGGATTTTATGTAATGTTTTATGTGGAGTTTTGATTTTGAGTAACGTAGACAGGTTCGCCAGCCCTCACACACCTTTCACTAATAGTCTTACAAAACTATACCCAACATATAAACAAACCCTTTGGCCAAGGGAAACTATATTTTGTGCCCTTAAATTTCTCCATCCCCACATATCTGAAGAGAGAGGAATAGTTGTCTGTATTTACTCTATTTCTTCCTTTTCTGGAGCATCCTGATTGCTCAAAGGTCGTTTAAATGAGAAACCTGAGCCCCTCTCAGACATGCTCTTCAATCCACAAATGTTATTGCAATTTTTCAGTCAAAATTTTTGAAAGTTTTGAAAAGAATCTTATCTCATTTTCTCATAAAAACTTCCCAGCAATAAACATAAGCATATCATCTATTTCATAAACCTTTTAAGAAAAAGTGTCACAAAATAAGCTCCTCAGTATTAACCTAAATACTTACAGTTATCGTAGTCATGTAATGTATTGTCATCATCTAATGTGTAACTTTGATCTGATTTCTCACTCACGGCTTCTTGTGTTCATGTAAACATGGTCAGTTTGTGTCTGTTGTCATTAAGCCCCTCCCCCTGGGTCTCTTCACACCTCTGAAAGGGAGAGCCACCCTAACAGCGTTGTGTGTGTGTGTGTGTGTGCGTGTGTGTGTGTGTGTGTGTGTGTGTGTGTGAGTGTGTGTGTGTGTGTGTGTGTGTGTGTGGTTATAACAACCCTGCTACACAGGAGCCAGCCAGCTGCATAGTGTGTTGGGGGTTGTCTTTTGTCTTTCTGTCTGTCTCCCTCCCTCTCCCTCTGTCTGTCACCTCTATTACCCACGGTTGTAAAATTCCCGCTCTGTCTCATCTTTTTTTCCTGCTGTCTCGCTGAATGAAAAGCTTCCTTCCTGCCTATGTTGTTTTTTTCATGACCCTTTTAACAAGTGGAGCTTTTATGTGTTTCCCAATTGCTGCATTTCAACAGGGAGGAAGAGGAAGAGACGGGTTAACGTTTGACTAAAATACAGCTGTTTCCCATTACTGTATTAACAGACGTCCATCGTTAAAACTTAATTTAGAGCATGTTATGTTGATTTGCGGTTTATTGGAATTTGAAAAGTGACTTCTTCAAGCTATACATGAACTCATTCCTGAAGAAAAATTAAACTCAAGAAAGTAATAAATCCAAAATTCAACTCAACAGCAAATCATTTGTGTGCAGCATCAAGATCTTTTTTCCAAGCCAGAAAAAATGCCCAAAACTTTTAAGCTAATATGCTGTATGATGTTATTTTTTACCCTGCAGGTACCCATACAAATGCTGGACCTCCAAAAAAGAGACACAAAGGCTGGTCGCCTGAGTCATCTGCTAACAGCCTGCCAGAGAGCACTGGGAAGACACCACCATCTTCATCAGTCTTAACAACATTATCCGTGCCCTCTGTCATCACAACTGGAGCAAGATCAGGTAGAGTCATATACAGACAAAAAACATGTGGTTGGAGATATTTATTTAATGCTATATGTGAAGATAAGATCTTGTGTTTTGTTACTTTCAGTGTTTCTGTGTGTCTTTGTGTAAATGTAAATGTGTTTCTGTGCTTTCTCCAGAGACTGCAGCCCCGCTGAGTTCATCGCAGGGGTCCGTGACCCCACTCGCTCCCCCAGGGCTGTCTGTAACAATCCCTGATCAGCTGCTACACACCTGCAGACTACAACCTGTCATCTTTAAAGGTTAGATGAGCAATTATATCAGTGATTTATGACGACAGGGTGCACTTTGTTTTTCTTAAGCAGCCACACACACCTACAGTACATGCAGTTGTAGATTATAGATACTATTATTTGACTGACTGACTAATCAGTCAAAGTCCTTCTTGACTAGTTGGTGCTTTGTTACCATTTTCCACCCAGCTGTCAGTGCTGGACTTTCAGGTAAGGCTTTTGTGGTAATGACCCAACAGATGGTCGTTTTAGCTCACCTCTCCTCACAGGTTAGAGGTCAGCTAAAACCCGAGGCTCCCTCTCAACCTTTTTGCCCTTCCCCTCCACCCTTCTCTTCCTCAACCCTTTTCACCCCTTTGTATCACCTATAAGCTCATCCACCGTCCCTATGCTCCATCTACATTTTAAGTAGCATGGTGTGTACTTTTCTTCTTCCTGTTTTCCCATCCTATTTATTACCTATCTGCACTTCACTTCACCACCCATCTTGTAATTTGCGGTGTTCTCCACCACTTTTGGCTGCTCTTTCTGTCTCCCGTCACATATCCCTATCCCTGTTATTAAACGTCTCTCCTTTGGGAGCAAATAGAACTGCATTTTCCCACCACTTACTTGACTGACTGATATCTGTTTGGGGTTGTTGCAGTTCGTATACCTGCAAACAGCAAAATAAAATCTATCATAAGTCACAATAAAATATGTTTTTTTCTTATCATAAACAGTTTTTATGTTTTTGTTTGCGATAGCTACTTTTGAGCCTGATGGCACTGACTTGTATATCCAATCTATTATAATTATAAAATTACATCACTACATGTGTTTTGTGAAATGGTAACTTCTAAATCTCTGCCACATCTCTGTATTCATCTATTTTATCCATCCGCCTCTCATTGACACAGGACACGGCCCACTCCCTCAGCTGACTGGCAATATCAGTGAAGTGCTCGTCAGTTCTCTCCTCCAGAGTTGTTACCTGAGCTCCCAGACACTCCCCAGAGTCTACCAGCACTATGGACCTTCACCCATTCAGCCACTGTCAACTGAGATGCAGATTCTACTCACTGTCTACTACCTTGTTCAGCTAGGTCAGTCTAAAACCACAATACATGCTCTAATCATACACACTGGGATTGCAGAGAGGAGTTAAGTGACTGAGCCTTAATGATGCCTCTGCTGTGCCTCACGATGGCCACCGGGAGTCAGACATAATAACATGTTCAACCAAGTTACTCCATTAAAATGTATTTCAAAGTTCTCCTCAGAATACCCACTATGTTTCTTTTCACTCTCACCTATGTTCATCCAAGGCCCTGACCAGGTGCCCCTGATAGAGGACCTGGAGCAGATATTCATGCGGTCATGGAGGGAGTCCCACCTCAGCGAGATCAGACAGTACCAGCAGCCTCAAACACCAGCCACCCAAGGGAGGCACTATGGCATAGAGGTGAGACAGGGCTTCTCTCCTAGTGTAAAAAGAATAACTCAGATAAGGAAAAATAAGAAGTAAGACCTAAATTCCTGTTTTTCACTTAATCATGATAATATTTTTATGTTGAAAGCATTTTTCATACATAAAATGCAGCTCAAGGTTTTTACTATATGATCGACTGGACACGTAGGTAGAGAAGTAAACGTAGTAAAAACAGATAATGTCACTACATTAACTAAATGCAGAAAAACACAGAATAATTGTTCATTATTATCTTCTCTTTCTCAAGACACCATCCACTCTGCCTGGACTCCCCCAGCATCTGTCCTTACCTCCCCAGAGCCATCAACCCCTGACCCCCAGCCAGCTTCCCTGGCTTGCCCAGCTGGCCGCATCATCCTGTGGAGAGGGTGTGGTGGTGTTGGGGGAGCATATTGCATCTTTGGCTCAAGGCATCCAGCAGACGTTCAGCAGGTTAATGGAAGGACGACTTGACAACACTAACTATGTGGTCATTATTGTCACTGCACCGGGTCAGGAAACACAATCCTGTGTGGTCGTCACAGGTAGGAGTCGATATCAGTTTGAGCGTTATTAAGTTGCCCTGAGGATGAAACAAAAACATTTAAAAGCAGTTTTTTTAATTCTTGGTATATATGTGTGTGTGTGTGTTTCAGGTAAACATCAGTGTCGCGCCTTAGCAGAGAGTATGTTCTCCCCTAACGAGGGTCTGAAAGAAATCAACCACCAGCTCTCCACTGGTGTTGCCCAGGAACTCATCCACTACTGCAACTCCCTCGGACAAGGTATGTACGACTGTCTGCTTGTTTGTGCATGCACATCTGTTTCTGCGGTGCGCTCATATTAATGTGGGCCTTGCTGTTCCTCAGATGGTGATATGGACTCCCTGCTGGATAGTGCTACTGTGGACAGCAGCGAGCCATCTCCCTTATCCAGCAGTCAGGAGTCATCTGAAGAGAGGAGTCTCAAAACCACACACAGTCCAAAGGATTCTCACACACAGTGTTCAAAAGACTCACCCAGCCCTAAAGAGAGAGCTTCAAGTCCCAAAGACACCTGTTCAGGTGAGAAAGTCTTTTTACTTTTTACTAGCAAATGTGTAAAGTTGAGATCAGAACAATCATTATGTGTTTGTATGTGTACAGAATACTCCGTAGAGTGGCGTGAGGTTCGGCCCATCCAGCTAGCAGTCGCTAGGAAGCTGCTGTCGCATGTTTGTGCCATAGCAGACTCCAGCACACAGAACCTGGACCTCGGCTCCTTTGACAGGGTCAGCTTCCTCATCCTGGTACCAGCCCTCCGAGGTCACATTTCAGCAGACCGTTCGCCATCTCTGGAGCTCTGGTTAGCTACATGATGAGCAGTTGTTTTTAAGCCATTCTTCTTGAGAGACATGGAGAGTAAGTTTATTTTTGCCGTCTTTGTCTCTGTCTCAGGTGTTCTGCAGGAGCTTGGGAGTTTAGACCAGGACTGTGTGTCTCAACGGGAGGCAGAGCGCTACGTGGTCAAGATGGATCAGTGTGCTCATGGCCGAATTGACAGCCTTATCCAGGAGGCATACAGCAACTCCTACACACTCTACATCCTGGTCCATGATCACGCCCACTGCGACATTAACAGGTGTGTGTGTATGTGAAAAAGAAAATAAGAGAGAAATCAGAAGTGATGCAGAGTTATGGCTGTGTCTGCCTGGTATATAGTGCATCATTTCTGTCTCTGAGTCTATGTCTCTTTGTCTCATTCAGTGCATCCTGCAGTAGCTCAGACAGTGGTTTGGGGCTGGTGGACCAACTGTTAAACTCCCGACAGGTCCGAGATTCTCCAAACATCCTAATTCTCCACGTCACCTCCTTCCCCTTCGCTCTACAGACACAGTACACTCGCATCAGCCCCTACAATGAGATCCACTGGCCCTCTGCATTCAGTAATGTAAGACAGATGATTGTGTGTGATTGACTGGGAGTTCACTTGAATTTGTGATTACTCTAACATTGTGTATGTGTGTGTATTTGTGTAGGATGTGGACCTGTATCACGAGAGGACGCGGTACTTTGGCGTGTCAGAACTTTTAGAGTCGACCCGTTCAGGGAGCAGCCTGCCTCTGATGCGTTATGACTCATCCTTTGAAAGCATGGCATCTGCTCTGGAAGAAAGGTTATATACACACAAACACACTTCACAAAGAATTTGGACTAACTTGCAGATGGACATGTATAAAACAAGAGCCTTACAAACTGTGTCTGCCAGGTTCCCTAAATTGCACAGCGCTGTGATCCGGACCACAGTTCTGATCCAACACTACTGCGTAGCTCTGATGGCAGCATCGGGAAGAATCAGCGGCTCCCAAAATCTCCACAAACACAGCTCCGTGGAGACCCTGGAGATTGTGCAATCACTGCTCAACGCTGCCCAGCAATGTCCCGCCCACCACGGTCACATGGTCTTGCTGCGGATCCCCTCTTTGGCTCTGGCAGCATGGGCCCACCGACGGCTGTCCAGAGTTAGGAGACAGCTGGGTCTGGAGGAGAGCTTCGAAATCATACTGGGGAATCCAAACCAAGCTCTCAATATTGGACAGAGCTTCACTGATCAGATCAAGGTGGGGATAATTAAGTTTGCAAAGTCTGTTCCTTCTTTGAAATGTTTCCTCAATTATAGAGATGAAAAGATGCTGACTTGTGTTTATTTGTTCTGCAGACATGGCTGAAGATCCAGGATGCTGACTGGGTTCCTCAGAGCTACCTGGAGTTGGAGGCCCTTCCTTGCATCCTAATCCTGTCAGGAGCTGAACCACTGGGAGAATCACTGCCCAGGTACACTGTTCTGATCATGACTTTTGTCCTGAAGTATAACTACCTACTGTAGTTTCACCACCAAGTTTTCTATAAGAGAACCTGTAGCAACATGTGGATTATTAATCTGTACTTATTTATATGTGTAACACCATTGTTTTTCCCGGGAAAGTGACAAAAACTTAAAGACGGTTATGTGTCCTGGAGTTTCAACAGTGAATCCTTTATGCCAACAGGTCATTGAAGTACTGCGATCTTAGAGTGATAAACTGCTCCTACCTTCAGCGAACCACACTCGAACAAGAGCTTGGACTGGCAGCTTATCTAGTGCGGGCAGAGTCACGACCCCCCCACAACCCCGGACCAGGGAGTGACTTACTGGAGAGCGATGCAGAGAAACTCAGTAGCACTGACAATGAGGAGGAAGAGGGACAAGAGAATGGTGAGATGAGATGAACTGATTTTGAATATGTGAAACATCTTCACGGATGTAGTGGCTAATGTAGTTTTCTCTTTTTTCTCTTTCCATTTGCAGGGGACTCCCCTCTGTCTTCCAGCCAGCAGCTCCAGTCATGCCCAGACAGTGGAGCTTTAGATCCCTTCCCTGCTCAAAGCACTGCCTCTCCAAATGTCCAGAAAGGGACCATGGACACTATACAAAATCCCTCACAATCACAGACTCAGCTTCAACCCCAGCCCTCATCTCAGTCTTTTCCATATCCTCAACCTCCACTACACCACCAAACCCAGCCTCAAGTGCAGAGTTATTCCCAGGCCCAACCAACCTCCCAGCTGCAACCACAACCACAAATTCAGAGTCAAAATCAGCTTCCCCCTGCGCAGTCTCACCGCCAGCACTCCAAATCCACTTCCTCTGGCTCTTTGTCCCCACGGGCCTCCTCGCCTCACCTCAGCTGCTCCTGGGCACGGGGCGTGAGTCGCCCACCTTCTGTGCTGCTCCCCCGTGCCCTCTATGAAATCATCACAGCTAGTGACAGCAGCGGGCTTCCAAGATGTACTTCATTCCTGCCACACATGTCTGTCGCATGGGCAAGCAGCTTCAGGTAAAACTGACACATACAGTATGATATAAAAATAACGCAACGTTCACCATATTTAGAAGTTTCATGGACAGCTAATGCTATGCAAAGTTAGCATCATTTGAACACGTGTATGTAAAAGTAAAAAAATAGTGATGTAATGGTCTCCTTGCTTTACCTTTAAAGCATCTAGCAGTCCAACAACTGGATGAATCCTTGAAAATGTCCAAATTTCTTAAAAAAATGTGTTTGCTTTTTGAAGAAATTATGGTATTGAAGGAATATAACTCTATTACTCAACTGTAACCAGTATGGACATTATGTAGTTTTGTTCTGTAGTGTAGTTTCAGTGTGTCCTGGAAAAATTCTGAGCTGGAAGTCTCGCTAGAAGAAATGTAATAATGAACTTTATCCTATAGGCCCTTGCTGAGTAAGATGATGACATGTACAGAACAGTCACTGTACTATCGCCAGTGGACAATCCCCCGCTCCTACCACATGGACAGCAGCAACCGCACCGAAGGGCGAAGTGACAACTTTCACCCTCGCAGGCTGCTGCTCAGTGGACCCCCACAGGTTTTTTTCCATCTTCATTTCTTTCTTTTATACAAACTCAAGCTCTGGCTCTGCTTGATCTGTACCTTCATTTCCCTTTGTTCCTTCCACGGTCAGGTGGGTAAGACAGGAGCGTACCTGCACTTCCTGGGTATTCTGTCCCGGATGCTGATCAGGCTGATGGAGGTGGATATCTACGATGAAGAAGACATCAACTACAGTCAGTATATCTGCTGCAGAAGCTGCTATTAGTCTGATGTATTTTATAGATTTTTGTTTCTCCAACTGTTTGTCAGTGTTTTGCTTTCTAGGATTTTTCAAGAAAAGATTTGAATCTACAATTTTCCCCGTGCTATCAACAAATTTGCAATGGTTGTAATAAATGTGTTTGGTATTTAGGTGCCCAGGCAGAGGGGGTGCAGTACCACCCACCCAATGCTTCCTGGCCAAACCCAGACATCATGAAGACGATACCCTTCGACTACACCATCCATGACCCCAAATATGATGACATCAGCTCTGTCTATAGCCGTGGATATAAACCCAGTGCTGAGGGTAGGTGCAGACATAACACTCAAATGTTTAATTGTTTGTTGCTTGTAAATCCAAACAAATTTCCCCAAAACTACCATTATGTTGTGCTTTTGTCCTCACCTGTCTTTGCCCCTGTTGTCTTTCCAAGGAACACCTGTTCGTCAGGAGGATGTGTACCTACGCAGACGGACATCTAGGATAAAGTTGTCTAAATATGCAGCATACAACACCTACCACCACTGTGAACAGTGTCATCAGTACTTGGGCTTCAATCCCAGATATCAGGTGAGCAGGACACAGCAAACACACAATCTGATGTATTTTTAAAAATGTGAATGTCACAGGTGATGCTGAATGTCCTCTCTGATTTCATGTCCAGATGTATGAGTCAACACTGCATGCCTTCACATTCACCCATCTGCTACTTGGGGAAGAGATCCAGCTGTACTTCATCATCCCAAAGTCTAAGGAGCACTACTTCAGCTTCAGCCAACCAGGAGGCCAGCTGGAGAGCATGCGGCTGCCACTCACATCTGATTGGGTAAGTCCCTTTTTCAGTGAAGTACTGAATCATACATCATACTGGTTCCTTTTACCAGCTGCTTATGTTAGAAAATAATTCTCTGTTTCAAACTCCGAAAAGACAGACGAAAAGTCATTTGTTCGTGTTGTTGCACTTGTTTTTACACATGAAAATAACAGATAAAGTGGTGAAACAGATGAAAAAATAATCTACTATTTCTGTGAGTGCTTCAAACCAGCTTACTTTCTAAACTTACTTGCTGAACAAATGCAGCTTGAAGTGGGTGTGAATGTCAGATGCCATTCGGAAAGTTGCAGAAATCATCTGACACATTCACCCCCACTTCAATGATCTAACAAGCATTTCTGGTTTGCTGGCAGAGATTGCAGCCATTACTGAGGATATCAATAGTTTAGCTTGCCACTAAATGCTCTTAAATGTTCTGTCATGATGAAAACAGATAAAAACTAAAATTTGAATAAGATTTAAGGTGACATGCATAAACCTTCCTAACATATCAGCAGAACAGTGATATTGTTAAATATTCAATTCCTGTTCCTGAAATGTTATTTTTGTTAAGTTAATTGCTCTTTTGTACTGACAACACCACAACACATTATCATTGCATGTTAGTTGTGATTTTCAGGGTTGACCACAGTGCAACACCATTAATCTCCACTAGGTGGTGCTATAGGCCAGACTATGGCTGAGATCATCTTGTAGCCAAGTGGATCAGAGTTCATTCTTAAACATGTGGCACAGAAGATTTCTGTTTGAGAAGATATTTTGAACATTTGTCAGTGCATTAACTATACATTCTTGCTTTGCTCTCAAAAAAATCATGAGAAATTATGATTGTAGTTACAATTAATACTTGTTTCCTCATCTTTCTTCATCTTTTCTCTTCCCCATTTCAAGATTATGTTGAAATGTCTAAATATATGCAGCTATTGTATTTAACATTATTTTGTCATGATGGTATAATGTGTATTTTTTTCTTCCACTTCCTCAGAGCCCAGACTGCATCAAGAGTCCAATCTTCACCCCGACAACTGGCCGTCATGAGCACGGCCTGTTCAACCTGTACCACGCTATGGACGGAGCCTCCCATCTACACATCCTGGTGGTCAAGGAGTATGAGATGGCTGTGTATAAGAAGTACTGGCCCAACCACATCATGCTGGTACTGCCTACTGTCTTCAATGGAGCTGGAATAGGTACATATCCTTCCCTCCCAGCACTCATGCCAACACATACAGCACTGAAATGTCAATATTAAGAATTTCTGTCTTGATCCACCACCTGAGTAACTGATCCCCAATTTCTTAC
This sequence comes from Diplodus puntazzo, assembly GCA_963678695.2. Lineage (NCBI taxonomy): Eukaryota > Metazoa > Chordata > Actinopteri > Spariformes > Sparidae > Diplodus > Diplodus puntazzo. The sequence continues at coordinate 9,608,794 of OZ023155.1, read as the reverse complement.
AGGTGCTGCTCACTTCCTGATTAAAGAGCTTTCGTATCATAACTTGGAGCTGGAGCGTAGTCGGCGTGTGGAGGGAGGAGGCCCAGCCGGTGACGTCTGGCCCTTCATCATCCTGGCTGATGACTCCTGTGTTATGTGGAACGCAGTGGACCTGGACGCACGCAAGTACGTACATACATACACATTATTTATATGAATACGTCTCTAGGAGAAATTAGATGTTAATTGCAGTTGAAGAAAGAATATGTTTATTAATTTTATGTATTAGTTTTGACATAACCACTGTTTGCTTTTTGCTGTCATTAGCGGTCCGGTGGAGCATGCTGTGTCACTGAAGCAGGTGTTACAGCACATGGAGGCCTGTCCAGACCTGGCTCACTATGGACTCTGCGGGATCAGGAAGTGGAGCAGCCGTGGAATAACAGGTCAGGAGGTCAAAGACTCAATCTCAGAAGCCTTGAAAAGTCAAGAAACCATTTTGAACACAACAAGTGTTCATATAGTTTCCATAAAACACCCAGGGCAGACTCTTACTTCTCAATGTTCTTGAGCGACAAGAAATCTTAACTGCATACAACGATTGTTATGTCTTCATCATCTTCACTCATCAACTTCAGATATTTTCATAGCTTTATCTCACATCTTTTAATTATCCAGTTCACTGCCTTTAAGGCTGACAAAATCACCATTGTAATAGTGCAATTTAACTCTGTTTATCACGATGACAAACATATGAATATTTTTTTTCAATTAAGTGGAATTAAGTGAAATTAAAATACGTTTAAACTTGCAATTTATTGTGTTTCATCCAGGTAACAAACAGAGGGAGCCCTTCTCCAGAGGTCACCTTCATGACTTCCTCCTCCTCAATGTGGACCGGAGTCAGAACATCCAGTACGACCAGAACCGCTTCACCTGTCACGACGTGGATTTCACCCTGAGGCTACACAGCGCTGGACTGCTTGTCTGCCGGTTCAACAGCTTCAGCGTCATGAAGAAGCAGATCGCCATCGGTGGATACAGGACATTTATCATAAAAACCAAGGTACCGTAATTTCCGGACTATAAGGCGCACCTGAATATAAGCCGCACCAGCCAATTTTAGGGAAAAACACAAATGTGTACATATACAAGCCGCACCCGATTATAAGCCGCAGGTGTTTTAGCGTTTAATTACCATATGTAAAGGCTCGTGCACAGAGAAGATTGTCGGGAAAGAGACTGCTGTTTGGGGAAGCTTCCATTTTATTAACATTTCAACAAACAAGTTGCATATTTGCATAACCTATGACCACGCAAACGTCAACACGCAAGAGTCAGAGACGCACAAAAAGGCGCACAAAGCTGCGGACTGGTTCGCACGGACAGTTAAAGACAACATGAATGTCATTTAATTCAACTAACAGCGAAGTAAAGTGAGAAACTTCTCGGTCAGACTGACAGACAGCTGTTAGCTCCGTTAGCACCGCCACCTGTCTGACTATGTGTTGTTAGCATAACAAACCTGAATCACTGACGTTGATGACGTCCACCGACAGAACAACGCGTTCCCTCGACGCAGAACTCCGAATGCTCAATGACGGGGTAGGGTCGACGACGTAGCTACGCTGTCGCCGCGACGCAGAAGCATAATAATAAACCAGGCGTTAAAGGTGAGGGACGTAACCTGTACAATCCATAGATTGAGGAGGTCCCCTAGTGGCCGTTAGCTGTAAAAATCCATAAATTAGCCGCACCGTTGTATAGGCCGCAGGGTTCAAAGCATGGGGAAAAAGTAGCGGCTTATAGTCCGGAAAGTACGGTAGATACTGACACGTGAAGCATCCCGTATGGTACTCATAGAGGTGAATGAAGAAACTGATTACATTATGTAGCACAGACAGCAAATGATAAACTGAATTTGACATATAAATGAAAGTCAATTAAAGAAAAGGTCAATTCAATATTCATTAATCCTCAAAAACAAACAACCAATTATTGTACTACTATTAATGTACTTGTTTTTGCTCCGGGCTTAAAACAATCAATCATTTGTATGATTTCTGTGGTTTCCACATTCAGTTCCTCAATTTAAGATATGTATAACAGAAACACAACACATCATAGTATTTTTAGTAGTTACATGCATGTGGTGGTCATGAAAGTTAGTGTATTTTAGATTATTAACAAAAGTTTGATGTTTCTCCAGATGACAGATGTTCCCACCTCAGTGGGGCCCTCGCAGTACGTCTGTGCTCCAGACAGCAAGCACCTTTTCTTGGCTACACCAGCTCAGCTCCTGCTGGAAAAATACCTCCAGCACACCAGCCAGAAGCTGTTTCCACTCAGCACCAAGAACTACACACACCCTGTACTGTCTGTGGACTGTTACCTCAACCTGGGACATGAGGTACACAGAACACACACACACACACACACACACACACACACAATCACAGCGTATTTGTTTACGGAAAAACATTCACCTTTAGCCATTCCTTAGATTTCAACCTACAGTTTATAAAAGTCACACTCTCCTTGCCTCTCCTGCAGGTGACGGTGTGTTTTGTGAGTTCCAGACCTCATTCCGTCAACATCAGTACCACGGGCCTGCTGTTCAGTGGCCTTCTCCTCTGTTTCGCCGACTCCTTCGTGACTCCCGGCTTCCTCAAGAAGTTCTCTTTCCTCAAAGGTACAAAGGCAGACCAAATACAGACAATGAAAACATATACCGGTATGTGTGTTATAGGTGGCGCATATGTGCTGATGTATTTCTGAGTGCCTGAATGTGGTACATGTAAAAACATTACCAGGGCAACATTGTGTAGCTCTGGCTATGAGAGACAGTGAGGAAGGCATCCTGAAGTAATGTTGAGTTCCATGTCATAGTTAAAGTCTCTGTCCCTCTCCCTCCTGTCTGCCGTCCTGTAGGTGCGACTCTGTGTGTCATCAGTGCAGATCGTAGCTCCTTGAGGCAGACGGTGGGCAGGCTGGAGCTCGAGGAGGAGTGGAGATTCAGGCTCAGCGACGAATTCCAGACTGCCAACGCCAAGGAGGACCGGCCGCTCTTCTTTCTGACTGGAAAACACATATGACTGAAACACGTGTGTCAGTCAGAATCACGAGTGAAATCACTTTTGTTGCCAAAGAGAAGAAATGTATGAGAAAAAGAGTGTCTTTTTAACAAACTATCATGGGTTCTGAATGGACAATGCAACGTGTGCGAGACAGTAAACAATGTATATAACACTACATAAAAGTTGTGGATGGAATATGAAACACTAACCACACACAAACCAGATTTTGGAGGTGAGGTCCCGATCTAGGTTGTCAAATTCAAGAAGGACACATTCATTGAGTAAAGACCGTCATCTTTGAGGATCTGTTCTGGTGAAGGAAAAAAGAGGAAATCATTTTTAAATCTGTTTATCTGGCCTTTATTGAGGCGATACATAGTTTGTATTTAGTGTGTTTTATGTTACACTCCATAAATCAATCTCACTCTAACTTTATAAGAGTAATTTTTGATCCAAAACGCACGTAATCTAAAAAAATATACACATTGTAGAATAGTTTGGTATTAAAAATATGAAAGAGTTCATCTTGTAAATAATACAGTGTATTCAAAGGTGAAAGATGAAGTGACTGCATTTCTTCTCATTGCTCCTTTTGTATGTCTTCAAGTGTGTTTGCAGATTTGGCTGTGTTCAAGTCGTTATAGTACTATCACAGTGTTCTGCACGCTCCCCTGCAGGTGCACACAGTATGAGACGCTTTAAAAAAAAAAGTAGACACAATCATATGTGTGCAATGGTAGCCGATTTTGGCGACAAACATTTTTATTGGACAATTTTACAGGTTTGTCTTGCATGTCTGTTTTTACATATGACTATTTTGAATATATTTCGTCAGCATGTAATGAAACGTGTGTACATGTATTCTTTTTGTATGTAGAAACATTTGTTATGCCTTGTACTCAGTAGACTGTGTGTTGATTTTATTGGTAACTCCACTTTGTGTTGGCAGCGTGTCACAATGTACACTTAAGTATGCCTTTAATTGTGTAAATGTACAGACATTTTACATTTCGTTTGTGTTTCGTGTTCACATGTTCCTTGTATTTATATTTCGAACACGGAACTGGACGGATCAAACTGATCTCTCTGAACTTCACAATCCAGCGATGGTTCAAACACTTTGGACCCTGGAGGTTTGCAACTGAACGGGAGCTTGCTATTACTGTCAATGTAAATTAAAAACAGGCCATACTCAGAGTTAATATGTTCTCGATATAATGTTTTTGTAGCTGTAATGACTAATCTTACAAGAATAGCATATAGCATTAACTGCCCACTGTATTTTTAAGTTACAGTAATTTGTATATAAATGAATCTACACTGAAGAAAGGCATCCTGGCTGAAACGGGCTTAAGTGCACTTAAAGGATCTTGTCCCTGTCAGGCAGAGCTGTTTCCAGCAGTGTCTTTACCGGTCTTCAAGAGATATCGGAGAACACGAATGGAGCCACTCTTAGCTTCAGTATCAACAGCAATGAGAGTCAAAGGGCAAATGCACTTCAGTCACCACGCAGCCTCTGTCCCCACATGGACGCTCACTGGTGTGTCTGCATGTGATGCAAAGTGACTTCTGAAGATGTTTTTGTTTTTTCTCGCAAAGTCAGCGGCACACAGATGATAAAAACACACCGAGACTTCTATAGATGGTGTCTGTTCAATGTCCTGACAGATTTGAGTCATGTGCAGTTTGAACATATGAATTGTCATATGTCGTCAATTCACAAATCCACAATGCATGTATGTTTGCTAGAATTTGTGTTTGTGTGTGTGGTTGTGTTTGTTTGTTTTTGTATGTGTGGAATGAGACTTTGGCCTCAGACCAGCAGTAAGGTCCAGCACCTCCGGACCCTCTCGGATTTCCTCCAAGTAGTCCATTCCCAGAACTCTCTCGATAAATTTAGTCTAAAAGCATACTGCATGTCGCACAAGCAGCAGCTACTTGCTCAAGCAGTGCCACAGATTTAAGGAGCAAAGGACTCGGAACCATCTAGAAGTAGAGTAGGATCTTCAGACAGAGTTTGAACAGCACTCTGCATCTATCAATAGGTACTGACGAACTGCCGTAGGTTTAACAAAGACACTCAAAGGCTCAGCAACCAGATCAAAGATTTTTGACGTTATCACACACCTCAGAGTGTGACTCCTTTCAGGAAATTTCCGCTCGGACCTCTCAAGTGGATTCATCCAGACATTCTGCCGTGTTCTGAGACTCCTCGCAGTGTATTTCACTGAACAGCAGATCAGCAGACACTCAGGACAGCATAGGATTGTGAGGGATGTGACATGGAGAAATGACCCCCATGGAAGAGCTAAGGCAAGACTTCAGCAGCTACAGTGAGGATGGCAGCCCCAGTGACAGCTGGTCCTTGGTAATGACACCAACATGATAATTATACTGTATGTAATGTATAGTTGTATGATGTTAGGGGAGTTTAACTGACAAATATCACCATGAAACTTCCTCAGTTGATGACTTATTCTGACAATAATTAGTTTGGATTACAAGTTTTTTGATTAAATATGCAAATCAATATTTGTGCCAATAATTTGTGCCAACTTGCGTTAATGTCCATAATAGAAATGAGTTCTAACTAAACACATATGTGTATTTTGAGCATTTCCTTCCCACTATTCTGATAGACAACATGTTACCTGAAAGGGAAATATTGGTATATATGAGAGCAAATCATGGGGATATGACAAATATCATTCTACCGAGCTTTGACTTATTCTATAGACTTCGGCTTCAAACAAAAATTGCTCCTAAAATTCTGGAAACAATGGGAGACAGGTGAAGTAGGCCCAGATTGCCCATATGACAAGACAGGAGTGAACAATGGAAAACACATTCCTAAACTGAGCTCTGTAGAAAGGTGGAAGTATCTCTGATGGAAACGACGGCGTTGTTGTCTGATAGAGAGCAGAATAGAAGAGCACTGTGACACTTTTTACTGAGAATAATCTGTGACAGCAACACTTTGGCATGGACAGAGATGGGTGGATGTGAGGAGGGATCACCTTACTGCTCAGAAGGTCTTCAGTTACTTTCCTCGAAAAAAAAAACTGGACCGTGTCCTTAAAAACAGTGTGATTAAATAACACGCTCGCTCTGTGGGTCTGTTTTATATTTGAGCCTGTGTGTCTGTTTGTGTCCCTCTGTTGTACAACCCTGTACTTTATTGAGCGCTGTGTACGCTGCTTCTGCGCTCAGAGCATGTGAGCACTGGTCTGTGTTTGTGTGCAGTATAACCATGTGCTAGATCAACAGCTCACATCTCCACGCATGACCTCCTGCCCACGTAGGTACTTATAAAGGCATATTACACCACAGTAAGCGAAAGGCATTACATAATAGTCCAGCTATGCAGGAGCCTGTGAGCAGCTCTGTGGGCTCAGGCAGCACCTCCACGTTCTCTCGTCCGCCTTTAGATAATATGTGTCTGGAGTTGATCTTTAACTGAAGGGCATTTTTGCCATTATTTTGTCCCTGTGATCACTGTGTCCCTCTGTATGGAAATATTCAAATGGTAATCAGTTTATTTATTGTCTCTTAAATATTTTGGAGGGAAAGATTTTGTTATGTGTCAAGTTTACTGTAGATTCCCCAAATCGTTTTTTAACTACATTTTTAGAATCAATGTAAACACAAACAAACCTTGTGAAACCTCGAACTATGTGAAAAGATTATATTGTATTATATTATATTATATTATATTATATTATATTATATTATATTATATTAGATTAGATTAGATTAGATTAGATTAGATTAGATTAGATTAGGTTAGATAGGCTTTATTTATCCCACACATTACAACACTTGTTAGAACAGCTCAAGAAGCAACACATACAAAAAAGAATCAGACAGATACGCATAAAGTTAAATTAAAAATAAATAGAAAAATTAAGCTATCTACAGAAAACAAAGTGAGGTCATCACACCCTTTGATTAAGAGCTGAAACATTAGAATACAAGAAATTTCCTCTAAAACTAACAGAAGCTTACAGTAGTTTTGTTAACTAGGAGTCAATGAGGCTCGAGTGGAAGACATATTTACGTAATGTTTTTTAATTTTAAATTACAATGATGCATGTTCAAATGTAACTGCACAACTTTAAAGATGCAACCAAAATATGAGCTAAAATCATCAGCAACGACTGAAGATAACATGCTAATCAGTTAGCAAAGGGAAGCTCCTGTGCTATGCTTAGACTCTCAGATTGCAAGATGAACAGCTAACCGAGCTAACTAGCTAATGGCAGCCACAGTTAGCATAACATATTGCACCTATAAATGTTCATAATCTCTGTCTTCCTGGCCCCTGAGCATGTCGTGTATGCTAATAACAACACATCTGTACTGTACGGACATAATTATGACATGTTTATGATGGTAATAAAACCTGGAATGTCACAACTTCTAAACATTATGTAATAGGATTGGTTAAATCTGTCCTCTGCTCCGGTGGGTCAGGCAGTGGCCATGCAAAGAGCATGTGTGGCTCTCGCTCTGGGAGAAGACTAGTGAAGGACTGACCTCTTTTTCGGGTCAGTTTGTAACACTGAACAATTGGTAACACTGTTGTTCTTCTACTAATGAATTAGAAGGCAGATATTTGTTCAGTGTCCCATGTCAGACATTGTTGTTTGGGTCAAAAACAGGCCTGGTGGAATGTCTGTCCCCAACAACTAAACTAATCAGCTTTTTCTAAAACCCAGGACCTTGTCTGGTGACACTCCACCATGGGGGCGGGTTTGACCGGTTCAGTTGTAATGTGTGGCTCGGGCAGCCTTCCCATTGGCTCATGCAGCCCATCCCCCAAAACTCCCCCGTCTCCGTGGTGATGAAATGAATGCATTCTTGACCTCAGAGAGGGTTCCTGGGAGAGATCAGGCTACCCTTCTCCCAGCAAACCACCTTCTTCCTTCCTCTCCGTCCCTCCTCACGTGTCTGCCATGAGGCAACACTCTGCAGGGCGATAGAGAACCAGCCAGCACACACACAAACACATATACTGTGAACAGACACACACATATACACACATGCACCAACAATATATGCATGCAGAAAGCACAAACAAACGAAGCACATGGCCTCAAAATGTGCTTTAATAATTTGACATCTGGAAAGCCTTTTTGATTTCTTGTCATGATTAAATGAGAAATCATTGTCATTTCTGTACTTTAACTTTCTAGCTGCAGCCTGTTAGCTTAGCTTAACATAAAGACTGGAAATGGGGTTAACCAGTCAGCCTGACTTTGGATTTGCGCTGAAATCACTGGAAGGTGATTGAAGGAATTTGAATTTATGGTGAATTCATACTTAACTGCAGCTGCCGTTAGCTAGTTAGCTCAGTTAGCTCAGTTAGCTGTGCAGTTTGCGGTCTGGACTGGATGCACAGGAAATGTTGGTGTTTACATCACTAGCAAGATGGGCCGGGGCTAACTGGCTAGCATGCTAGCATGCTAACTTCAGTAGTTGTATCTGCAACACACAGACGTCTGTTTTTCGTCACATTCTGTTGATAAATTTAGTTTTTTTTTTTTATGTTTTCAACTTCAGTTCTTACAAACTGAGCCTTTATACAAACACAATATAACTTAGTTTGTGAGCTTTAGCAGTGTTGTGAGGCAGATGTTGTTACTGTAAGACACAGCCTGCCTAGCTTTCCCCCTTGTGTCCAGTCTATATGCTAAGCTAAGCTAACCAGCGTCGGGCTGCAGCTTGATATTTACCACACAAACATCAGGATAATAAATGATAATAAATGCTGAAGCATGGCATAAAACCAACAGATAAAATATCAGTGTACCTCAGTTTAAAATATATAAAACAAACCCAGTTATTGCATTATCCATAATGGACTTATAAGACTTTAAATATAGATAATATATACTGTAGCCTCAGAACACCTGACCTAATGATCACTCTGCACTACAGCGTAAATAAACCAGTTCTTCACTCTGTCACACATCCACACAAACTTCAACATCCTGCAAAACCCCCCTTGTGGTCGACTCCCCTACCTCTATGTCCTCTGTCTCCCCCTCTCCCCTCCCTCTACAGCCCTAGTTGGCTTCTTGTTGCTCCCTGATGAATGAGTCAGTTCTTAGAAAAACTCAACACGTGCTTCCTTGTTCCCTCTCTGGCTGCCTGCTGCTGATAGTGTGTGTGTGCGTGTGTGTGTGTTTACGTGTGTGCGTGTGTTCAGCAGCTACGCACTGCAATTGTGTGTACGTATTGATTGACAGCAGACATCGATCCTCGAGATACATGAACTGTATCACATGTTGAGACTGGACTTTCACGCACGCAAACACACAAAACCTGTTCTCTTAAAAAAACGCCTCATTCCTCGAGAGATCTTCATCTTGGTCTCTTTTGGCGCCGTGCAAACACATTGAGAGAGATACCGTGTGCTGTGTGTGTGTGTGTGTGTGTGTGAGTGTGTGTGAGTGAGTGTGTGTTTAAAAAAAAAAATCTAGAACAGCACAGAGAAGCGCGGGAAGAGTTGGATGGAAGTGTAAATGCGGAGGGCTGTTTCTCAGAATCATTGGGCAAGGACAAAAGCCATGAGGCTCAGCTGGGGAGACTCTTTGTGTTTGTTTCTTTATACTGAGAACTTTAAGAACATTGCATAACCTTTTTTTTATAATCTGATTTCACAGCAGAAGTCAGGGACATACTGCAAACTGTGTTAACAGCTTTTAAAAACACATAAAAATATATAAATCTAGATGATTCTTCTGCCAGTGTGTTCAGCAGTGGTCATAACTATAGCTTTATTGTTAGCCCAGAGGTAATTCGGTTCACAGCCATAGCCATGCGTTAAACCTTTAAATGACAGGAAACACACTTACAACAGCAATTATCCAAAACATTAGAGCACATCGTTTTTTCTTTTTAGTGTCACAGCTATTAAACGTGTGAACATGTCGATGTTTATTGAAGCAGGTCTGAGCGTGTCTGGAAGTGTTTGCCTGATGTCATCAGTTAGTTTGATGTGGTTTGTCTGATTGATCTCCTGTCATCATCGCGCTCTGCTGCACTCTGTTTAGTCAACTCGTCCCTCGGTGAACATTTTCCTGATCGTTTCTCTGTTTACTGTCACAGCACTGTCAGTCTGCAGCCTTCGATTTGTCTAAAGGGCTCATACACATATGTATAAGTGCCAAGGAGTGCTCTACAGGCAACTGTACCTTAAGCACAGCGCAGGTGCAGTGATGTACAGGTGGACAGTTCAGGAGACTGATAATCCTACCTGTGTGTAGGCTGTATACATACAGTAGTTATATGGTCTGAGCTCTCTTGCGTTATACGAGGAGATTGATCCCACGCTCACATCAGACTGTCAGTCACTTCAGCCTCTAGCGGAAGCCAGCAGTCAGTCATTTTACGGGACAGGAAGTCACTGTTCCCTGCCAAGATGTAATCCTGCACATGACCACTCATGAAACCCTAAACTGTTGTTTTGAGGACAATAAGAGATGTTGTATTCCATCAAAAGCTGTCATATGTAGTATTTAGACGCAGAAATGTATATATATATATATATATATATATATATATATATTTATATATATATATATATATATATATATATATATATACATATATATGTATATATATATATATATATATATATATATATATATATATATATATATATATAAATCTCCTTTTCACCCTGGTAGGGTGGTATCTGTGTCATCCTCAAGCTCGGGCTTGAGGCCTGGGAGTTTGAGGGTTCTGCGCAGTATATTGGCTGTTCCTAGGACTGCGCTCTTCTGGACTGGGGCTTCAGATGTTGTTCCTGGGATCTGTTGGAGCCACTCTCCCAGTTTGGGGGTTACTGCCCCAAGCGCCCCCACTACCACGGGGACCACGCTAGCCTTGACCTTCCACATCTGTTCCAGCTGCTCCTTCAATCCTTGGTACTTCTCAATTTTTTATATATATATATATACACAGAGTAGAGTTACAGTTAATGGGGATTCCTTCATCAGAACAGTTCAAATAACTCTAATTAGCATGTGCCACATTTAAGCCGTGTAAGCTGTAAACTAAGTCCACCGTTTGGGAATCAAAACCTCCTAAAAATAAAAGACCATGCCAGCATTGCCTAAGTCTGGCCTGGTTGTGTCAGGGCATGTGAATAGATTACATTTTGAAAATGGAGACAGTCCGTAGCACAAATACAGATGCCTTGGAGCTGTCTGAATGTCACTGCTATTCTCGTCTCCTCCGCTCCACATACTAGATGTGTGTTCCTGTGGAATAAGATCCTGTTTACAGTCGCAGCTCTGCCAGTTTTACACAGGAAGAAATGTACGATGATTATATTTGGCGTATGAACTAAGTGCATCATAGTATGCGGTTTGAGTTAATGGGTTGTCACATGTTTACTATTCAGCTCATAGTTAAAACCTCTTGTGGCTTCAGTCACCCTCTCTGCCTTTATCAAATGTCAACTAAGCACTTACTGTTGACACATTATAGACAGTACAGTGCATTTAGTTGATTTAATGTGGTCCTGTTTGATGTCTGAGACTTTTCCTGATAGCACTGTGGATTGATGGCCAAAAAAAACATAAACAGGAAGATTGAAATTAAGATACTTCATGTCGCCCCCTCATGAATTATATTCATGTTAATGATGATGCTAATGCAGCAGATTAGACGTCCATAATTAAACGAAATACTTGAACCACAGCTGAAATTAATCAGCTACAGCACCAGAGGACTGCAACATAAACGAGAGTTGTCCAATTTCAAATAAGGCGTCCTTTAGAAAGGCTTTACAAGTTGTAATTAATGGCTTCGTTAACTGATCATGAGTAATTTCAAAATTCTCAATAAATCAGACTCAGTTGATAAAAACTAGATGTTGCTAAAATCGGTAAGGTTTTTATGTCATTTAAAAAGCCAATCACAGAGAATTTCCAATAAAGCAAAAGTCCTGAATCTACATTTGTAAAAGTTTATGAATTGTTAGTACATGAATTGTGGTCCAGATGCCCTGCAGCTCTTTCCCAGAAGGTCAGAGGTCAAACGGTTAATTCCTGATTAAATAAATCTTAAACATTAAAGTGTCACTCTGCTTGAGTATAACATGGCAACCCAGAAGTGGTCCTTCAGAAAGGCTTAAAAGTGATTTAAAGATATCAGTCAACGATAATAAAAAGTTGAAGCCCGAACAATGGACGACATCGGCTGATCGGGGATGTTCTCTGAAAACCTTTTACAGAGCATAAACCAGAAAAAGATGATTAAGATCATTTATAAATTTGCTGAATTCCCAGGAAGATGTTCAGCCTCATCTCTTTCTAAACAATAATAACATATCCATATGTAGATGATTCAACCATGTATTAATCATCATCAGCTGTATTCTTTTAAATGTGATTTTTTTAAATTCTGCCTCCAAAAGTAAACCGTGTATGATTAGCCTACATTATTGTAGGCTAATCATAAATACACTGACTGTAAGAGGGATTTTTATTTTTTTTTTGTCAACATTGTGTGACGTCAGCGCCGGCTCAGCCAATCGCGTCGCTGCATTCCCGCAGTCCGGTGGCGGTGGGAGGAATATGTTGAGTGTGGTTTAAATAGAGAAGAAGCCTCGAGCAGCAGAGATCAGGATCAGATGTCAGGGAAGCTTCGAGGCGAATGTTTGACGCGAGGAGTGACATGTAACGGAGTGTAAACGACCGGCTGAAAAACATCTGGACGGATGGAAATATCGCGGAAATAGAGAAAGAGCGACGTCAGTAAATAATGTAAGTGCGATCTGTGGACTGTGCAGAAACCGGGGAAATATTCAAAATCCGATAAAGCATTTGAAGCAATAAATATAGATTTATAAAGATATCTATAGGTTTGGACGCCTTGGCAGCCCTCACGTGTGTTGTGTGCGTTGCACCGTGTTTGAATGGAGCGGAGCTGCGGTGCAGACTGCAGAGCCTCACCCCGTGTGCAGATGTTTACATGTCGACCCCACAGGCCACACACGATACTACTGTAGTACTACGATCAAACCATCAGCAGGCTCGTGCTGATGGTTTTTCGTTGTGTGTGTGTGTGTGTGTGTGTGTGTGTGTGTGTGTGTGTGTGTGTGTGTGTGTGTGTGTGTGTTATTCAGCTTCTGGACAGATGTTTTCACGCAAGCAAAAAAGACACCTTTACCTTCTTGTCCACAGAGGATATGAGGTCATAGTAAAATGTTATATTAGAAAATTAAAAATATATATATCACACTGAATTACAGTCTGTCCTGGTTGTAACAGGGAGTAATCCTATAGTGTCACACTTGATTGATTTAATTGGATCATCTCCACATCATAATCATCATCATCATCTGAGTATTTCCCTGTCACCTCTGTCTGCCTCTCTGTGGATCTTTGCTGACCTCACTGTCTTGGCTGTATTGAGAGTTATACTGTGGTTTAAACTGCACAACTGTTAATGATGAAGCCTCTGCTGCAGTTATTTAGATGTTATTTATGTCCCTCTGTCATGTTGTGCTGTGTCTGTGCAGCGGTTGCATTCAATGACAGTCAGTGACCCCCTGAGCGGTCTCGTGATTGGCTATTATATAATAGGGGAAACACTGGGATTGGCTGTTAAACGGAGGCTTCCTGGAACAGTGGGCCAGGCTTTGGTTATGTCCGTGTGTGTGTGTGTGTGTGTGTGTGTGTGTGTGTGTGTGTGGATAGGAATGGCTCAAACTGTTCACACGTGCTCCATGTTGACAGTGAAATCAAGTCTGTGGCACTTCCCTGAACTGGCTGCATGTGCGTGTGTGTGTTTTGCGAGACAAAGAAAGTGACAAGTGAGACAAGAGAGGTCAGATAATCATGCAATCGTTGTCAAACAGTCAGTCACTCCCAGTTTCTCCAGCGATAAGAGAGATTAAAGGGTCACTTCACCTTCCCAAATGACAAACAAGACAACATGTTTCCACAGTTTGGTTTCATTTGCTCAGTTTTTTTCCTTCTGCTCCAGATAATCGAGGAGAAAAAGCATTTTTTTAAAAAAAACAACAGTTCATTTCAGTAAACAGCATCATTGTTACTTGAATATCCACAGTACATGTGACTTTTTTTGTCAAACACCCACATTTGATTTAATGTCGCTTACGACGAGGCTCAGTCATGACACAGTGTGTTCACTGGTATGATAGCAGCAGTGTAGTGTGCTGTGAATCCATAGCGGGCAGGTCAGGTCAGGACCAGCCTGTGAAGACGCCCCAAGTGGGTCTGATGATGCAGAACAGGATAATGCTCGGTCATCAGAGCAGAAGAGCCCCAATCTGTTACTCTCAGTAATTGATGGGTGTTAACAAATCATCCTCGTCATTAGGATGTTCTCACATGGTCTGCCAAAAATATATGAGCCATCTGTCCTCTGTGTGTGTGAGTGTGTGTGCACGTGTGCGTGTGTGTGTGTCTGTGTGGAGTCTGAGATTTAGAGGATGCCAGTATCTGAATCAGCACAAGCAGGTGGCAGGTGGAGATTTTAAGGACAAATTGTTGTGCAGGGAAGGGAGCGATGTCACGTTTCTTAGGTGTGTGCGCGTGTGTTTGAGTGTGTGTGTGTGTGTGTGTGTACAGCTTCTGTTTTTTAAACAATGATAAATGTGTTGTAGACTGAAGCTAAAGTTAATTAATCCCATCCATTTTTCCTAACAGTCCACCATCTTGTTTCTTTCTTCTGTTTTCCTTAAGAATTTAACTCTTTTTCTCATCCCCCTCTTTTAAATGTATTTTATTTATACATTTATTCGAAAGGGCTAATACATATCGTGTTGTTATGTTCAAATAAAATGCAACCAGCATTCTGACCTCAGCATTCTGTTTCAGTGCAATTTTAGTTTTATTTTAAAGTTTGTCGAATATTTTGATGATTATCAGGATAATCATCATGAATTGCAATTATGTTTGGATAGAATAATCTTGGCATAACATATTTTCTTTGGCTCCGTGCCGACCAGAGAAACAAACAAACACTACAAGCAGGAATTAAAAAAATAAAAACGGCACAATTAAACTCCCTCTTTCATCCACTCTTCCAGCCCGTTGTCTCCTCTCTCCTCTAATCCGCCTGCTGTGTTTAGTTTCCTCGTCCCTTTCAACGGGTTTCAATCAGAGTCAGTTTACAAATTCGTATGTGTCAAATCAGACGTGCTGTCATCCCTGTTTGAAGCCAAGGAAACACGAATGGCACATATTTTGTTGAATAAATAATGACACACGTTTGCTGTGATCAGGCACATAACTGATTCTGATGAAAAGTGGCTGTAGACACCGAGCTTGTCCACAAAACAGAAATCAAAATCAGTCTCATAGTCCGTCTCTGTTTTTAAGTATTTGTATGAAAGCATTAAATATCAACTCATCTATTAAAAAGTCTAAACAATATTTTTGACTTCTTCTGGTTGCTAAATGTATTTTCCATCTCTTTTTCCCTCTCTGCCCCTCCGAATCAACACCCACCCGTCTCTCAGCTCGGTGAATGCATTTCCCTGTTTGTGTCTCTCTCCAGGGGCATGTTTGGCATTCTAGACAGGGAGCATTAGAGGCTGTGGATCAGAGAGACTGGCAGAGCAACCCATGATTACTGCCGTCCCTGATGGACTCTATTTGCATTACAGAGAGTATAAGGCACTTTTGAGCCTTTTTTTTCTATTAGGAGTTTTTGTGTTCTACAGACAAAAAACAAACACAGCAGAGTGTTTTCACCCACACACCAACACCGACCACAAACATACCCGCAACAACGCGAGGGCAGAGAATGTGAGAACTGTCGATGTTTTTATGGTTTCGGGAACCTGCCAAATATCTGAGATCGCAGGCGTGGCTGGCCTGTGCGGGCAGTAATTGGACTCAGTGGATCAATAATGTATTTTAATGTGGCAGGATGACGGGGATGGCCACACAAAACATCGCATCAATCAAGGTTTTCATCCCTGACAGACATTAAGGGTCAACTGTCGTGCCAGTGTGTGAGAGTCTGCATGCGACAGTGCTTGAAATGTTAATAAATTGTATTTAATTGACCAAGAGAAGAGGACACATTTTTTGTTGGAAATAAATAAAAACTCTCCTTCCCTCTTTCCCTCCCTCCCTGTCTCCAGTTACAGACCATGAACTATGTGGGTCAGTTGGCGGGCCAGGTGTTTGTGCAGGTCAAGGAGCTGTACAGGGGACTCAACCCTGCGACCCTGTCTGGGTGTATAGATGTCATTGTGGTGCGGCAGCCCGATGGCTCCATGCAGTGCTCCCCCTTCCACGTCCGCTTCGGCAAGATGGGTGTGCTGCGGTCCCGTGAGAAAGTGGTGAGATTATAGGGTGCCCTGCCTCTTGCACGCTATCGCTCTCTTTGTCGTTGCATGCAAAGTGTACACTTGTGAATGGGTAATTGGAGAGCTTAGAGGCTGTTGCTCACACTTGTAATCTGACAAGAGCACAAAAGCAAAAGCCAATAAAGCTGCCTGAGAGATGATGACATACATTTTAATAATCGTTGGTAAAAGATGTGTTCAGTAAAAGTAGCAGTTCGAAGGTGTTCTAATACCTCTTACTGCATTTTTTAAAGAGCGGTGCATTGCAGTGATGCATCACTATACATTTCTTTATGTCTATGGGTATGTTAAAGGCAATAGATCAATACAGAAATACTTAAAGAAATAACAACAGAGCTGGAAAAATATTACAGTTATTGCTAGCTGTTAAATGAGGTGGATATTTGTTTACAAAACTGGAAGTTGCTGAGTATTTGGGAGGTTGTTTTATTCATGCTCATGAGGTTTAAAACACGACGATCTTGATTCTGTCGTGCAGGTGGACATAGAGATTAACGGAGAGCCGGTGAGCTTGCACATGAAGCTGGGAGAGAATGGAGAGGCCTTCTTCGTCAGAGAGACCGAGAACACACTGGTGAGTGATGATTGACAGAGTCGTTACTCGGAGTCCGTAAACACATACAAATATAGGACGGAACATATCTTACTGACACGAAGGTCGCTCAGCCTGAACTTCAATACAGGCCGTAGCGCTTGACTTGGACTGGCGGTCATTCACTTCTTGCCTGCGTCGCACTGTGATGGTTCAAAACTGATTTCTCCACTTTGTGATGAATCTGTAAATATGTGACGCTGTGCAGCTTCCCTGCTCAGACATGCTCGTGTGCCCCTCCTCAACACGAGACTCCTTCAACACTCGACGCCCTGTCGCCATCGAACAGTAGCGGTGAGAGGCGTGACCAAAATAAATAAAAGAGAATGAGCTCGAGGATATTTTTCGAAGCATTCAATAAGTGCCAAGTCGAGAGCGTCCTGGCCCAGATAGGCAGGCATAACAGTGAGCCACAGATGACTTCAGTATGGCACAAAATCAGACCCAAATAGAAATGCAAGAATAAGATCACGAATAACATTTGTAATACAATTTGACCATGAAACAACTTAAATGGCACCTTACAAAACAGCCTAAGTAAGTTGTGGCATTATTAATTTTTTTTACTTCAAAATGCCGGAAGGTGCACGCCACAGTGAATTCTGCATGGATTTAATTGGGCGATGCAGTGCACTGTGATATGAAAAATTAAAAATGTGCTGCTTCTCTCCACAACCACACAGAGCCACACTGCAATTCTTGGAGTGAAAAACTGACAAATTGTTGGGTTTTGTATTGTCTCTTGTGTGTTTCCTGGTGAGTTTAATCTATTTAATCTAAAGGCTCATCTAGGGGTGGCACTATAATTTAATTTAGGCTAATAATGCTGTGATGTGTGGTTTATGCTGCATAAAGAAATCTACTCAGAGCACCAACTGTATTCTACTTAAAGAAATGTAGTGCAGCAACACAAGCAATAAATAACTGAGTACATAATATTAGGACCGGGGTGTACAGATGGGAGAGATAAAATAATGTGATCACATGGAGAAAAAGATCCTGGCAGACAGACGGATGACCTCACCCGTCACAAGACACACGGGCGATGTCATCGTTAAGTTTTGAATAGAGAACAACCTGCTGGCCCGAGATTGTGTTTGTACAAAAGCAGCGCATCGGCTGAAATATAAGAAGAGCAACAAGACGGAACAGGAGCTTCTGTCCCTTTGTGGCATCCTGCTGTCCGCCAGCATGACTTTAGTTTCCTGGAAATGAACCATCAGGACTGACAGAAAGCATAAACACATACCGGTCGGTCAGCTGGGTCTCACACACACACACACACACACACACACACACACACACACACACACACACACACACACACACACAAGCAGTGGACATCAACATTTTAACTCGTGATTGTGGAAAATAAATCTTAATTTCTCTTTTTGAAAGTTGAGTTACACCTTATATTCAGTCTTCCTTACCATTGTCAGTAGTTGTTGTTTTATTCATGTAACCTACACTGAAGGTATCGTCACCGGAGATCAGGGTTCAGTCGTCAGTAGGAGTGCACAAACTAAAAATGTATGCTCTGACAGCACCATGAGGCACTCATATTCCATGCGAGTTGTTGTATCTGCTGTGAGATTTGCACCTGACCAACTGCAGAGGAGAACGGAGAGAAGAGGGACGGAGTTGTAGAGTGGTCAGCACATCAAACTAGAGGAATAAAGAGCAGTGTGAAGCTGGTGTCGCTCACCCAGTGCTTCACTCTGATGCCCTGTGACAAAACCAGACAAAGTCGCTGACAATGTGAAGAGTGCGTTGGCTGTAAGATGAGGAAAAAGTACCTGACAAGCATCCAATCCACATCATAGCCTTTGGTCACTGTAAGAGTCAGTTAGGGCCCCTCCAACCAGCGTCCGTTATGCTACAGATAATCTTTCACCAATGGAAAATGTGTTTAAAATCCCCCAAATTACTTCAACGATGCAATGCAAGTTCAACCGGAATGACACGATGAGGCCCATTTTAGGGAGGTTTCCTACTGAGATGTTAAGAGGTTTTCATAGATGTCATTGAAAAATGTGCCAATTTGTGTGGTCATCAAAAGTTGTTTTTTTTGGGGGGGGGGCAAACATTTGCCTGGTTTGTCTCTCCTGATGGTGCGCCTCTGCTGGTGAAGTTTTCAAACCAGAATTGCTGTTCAAAACAATACACAAGTCCTCGCTAAATAGCTGTTATGCATCAATCCATACTAGATTATATAATGCGGAAGAATGTGCAGCACTAATACAGATATAGCGGAAAATAATCCGACCCTGGAACGTTTCCTTTTGTTTTGACAACTGATTCCGTAAGGCGATAGGAGAGGATTCATGGGAAGTTGGAGAGGGTCAGTGGGGTGAGCGCAGGGAGAGTTGGCCGTGTTTCCCAGTCAGGGATTAACAGCAATAAATCTGAGAAGATGTAATTCCTAATCTAAAGATTACATTGGTCTAATTCCGCTTTCATTATTTACTGTCTGTATCAAAGATTGGGTAGCCTTTATCCAACTGTCAGTGAATCAGCAGCTGCCTTCATTGTAATGTACTTAATGGATGGGAAAATCCATCAGTGCATTCAGATTCAAAGAAACAATCGTTTGAGAATTAATTCCAAATTCTCTTCGACCATGTCTGTCGCGCTGTTCGGGCCTCGTGTCAAATCCTCTGCTTGACATAACTCTCCCTCCGCAGAGTGGAAAACCGCCAGAGGTCTATTTATAGCGCTGCCAAATTCACCTTCATGATGCAGTCGGTTGCACAGAGACTGCGTTGAGAGCTGGCTGTCACCGATCTGAGCGCCGTCCAAACTGACGTGGGGACAGGCGAGATGGTTCGAGAGACGTACAGACGGTGAAAGAGGAGCAGGACAAAACAAGATGCGCAGAGAGCGGTTTAAGTTGCCGTCTCACTGGCGTGAATGGGAAAAGATCAGCAACATTTTGAAAGAACTATTTGGCATCGAGCCCAGTCTTCTGTGCCTCTGCTCCCGCCCAACCCCCCCATTTATTCTCTCGCTCGCTGTTTACATTTAAGGATTTGTCGAGACTTGTGTTGCCATAAAGATCCCGACCACTGAATACCAGCAGAAGTGTTTCAGCAGAAATCAGTCTTCAGGCTAGAAGTGTCTGAATACCTGTGGTTCGAACAAAAGAAAGAAAAAAATACACACGGTGTTAATTTATCCTGTTATGTCAAGTACGATTAACTTCCTTACAAGTGAAAACAACAATTAAGTGTAACTGTTTTCATCTTTATCTCATTAGAACGCTGTATAACCAACTGTCATTTCAGTGTGAACCATCTCATCAGAAAATGTCGGATGACACGACCAGTTTTAAGAGAAACAGCATAAACATTTAAAATGAATGAACAGTGTTTTTTGGGTGGATGGTTACAGCGAGGCGAGGGCTGTAAATTGTGTTGGACTGTATTACGACACGTGCACTGAGAGGCATGTGTCAGTCTGCACTGTGTGGATCATCTCTCCGTCCGTGCCGCTCTCTATTTGGCTCTCTGGACGTGGTCACTGTGGTGACATTGCGATGAGCAAATCTCTGTGATTTTGCTAATCTGAGCTCAAAGCCTAAATTCCCACCAGATTACGGAGATCTGCGCAAAGGGAGAAAAGGCGTTTCTGTCTCATCAATCAGTAACACTGAGTTTGTACTCTGCAGTACTCTTTTTTTTGTAGTGCATTTTTTTTTTAGTTTAGCAGTGTGGCTACAGTCCTCTCCATCCTTAGAGTTATTCCATGACTTTCCTTGCCCTTAGCGACAAAAGCATGATGTGTTTTCAAAGTAAACATGTTTTAACAACTACCTTTTCAATTTGTCGAATACCTAAACTGACCAAACGCTTAAAACCAAAATGAATTGCGTTCCCAGCAGCCTCGCTGTACTTTGTGTTTAGTGCTAACTAGCAAATGTTAGCATGCAAAGATGCTAAACTAAGATGGAGAACATGGTAAACATTATACCAGCTTAGAATCAGCTTGTTAGCATTGACATTGTCGACATGTTGGCATTAGCATTTAGCTCAAAGCAGACCAGCTAGCTTGGTTGTAGCCTCTTGTTCAGTCTTGTGTTGTTTAGCTGTGCTAGCGGCGCGACACCAGGGATGCGAATATCTGCCTTTCAGTCAGTTTCAGTTTTATATGAAATATCCCAACAGCTATGTGACGGACTGGTGTGAAATTGAGCAGCTAGACATTCATGGTCCCCTGAGAAGGAGCCCAGTGATTTTGGTGATCTCCTGATTTAAATGTTCAATTATCCAGCTTAACATATCATCAGCTAGGTGGATTGATATTTGGACCTCGAACAAATAGAATTTTAATAGCACACTTAACCAAGATAGCAAAATGGTAAATATTATTATGCTGGTTAAACATTTGTTAGTGTTGTCACTGTATGCATATTGCCATGCTAGCTTTAGCATTAAGCCCAAAGCAGTGCCTCACACAGCAGGGCTGCAGACTTGTACCTCAATTTATCTTTGCACTCCGTTTCCCCCGTGGTTCCATCCATCCATTATCTTAATTTCAGCTCGAAGTATGAAGGTTAATCATGACTTTCAACGACCTCAAATGCTCATGTCACGTTCCTTTGTTGACAGGAAGTGGTTCCGTCCTACCTTGCAACATCACCCATCATGTCAGTGGGGGAGCAGTTAATGGAGTCCCAGCTCGGCAGGGGCAGTTCTCGTCATCACGGTAGGCCCTGTTCAAAACAGACATTTTGGAATTTGTAAAGATGTCAGTGTTTTTTCCAACTGTCTTTTAATTCTGCTCTCACCACGCAGACACCATGCCCTGCGGCTCGCTTCCAGTCCAGAGCATGGGGCCGCAGCAAAGCGACGGCGGGATGACAAAGAAGAGGAGGAAGAGGAGAAGAAAGGCCCGGCCAGAGGCAGGCGGGGGAGGAGGAGGGAGGAGAGAGGAGAGCGGAGAAGAGTTCTCCGAGGACGAGGATATGTTTACTATCGACTTGAGCTCTGATGAGGAGAGAGAGGGGGACTGCAGCAGGTGTGTGTGTGTGTGTATGTGTGTGTGTGTTTACGCCACAGTTTGAATGGGTTGGCTGCAGACTGAATATTTCAGGCTTCCAGGGATGACAGACATGGGGTGAAAAAAATCTTAGCATTTCAAGCTTTTTCTGAGACGACGGCTTATGGGTGTTTGTCTCTGTTGTAGCAGAGCGTTAAATGGGTTTGAAAAGTCCTTTACGCCATGTCATCTTGTTGACATGTGCGTGAGGGAAAGAGAGAGGCGGCGGGAGGGGAGAGAGCAAGGTTATTAAATGCCAGCAAGCGTGTTCCTGTGCTGTGGTAAACAACGTTCGTCAGCAGTCACAATGTTGTTTGTGAACAGAAGAACCACTGCCAGCAACTAATTGTGTGAGACAGCGTGTATGTGTTTATCTCTTTCATGCATGAGCGAGTGTGTAAGTGGTCACACCAGCTGAATCAGAGTGACGACACAATAAAAGCTCTGTACACTGTGGACGTTCTGCTAATGCTCATATTGGAATGCGTCCATTTCTGGGCTCTGTGGCATGTCGGCCACTTAAGCCTGACTGAAATATCTCAACAGCTATTAGTTGGATTGCCACGACATTTCCAGTTGTAATCATCAGGTCAGACACTTGTGAAGCTAATGACACTTACATGGGCCTCAGGTGTACTTTGTGTTTTGTGCTAATTACCAAGATGCTAACATACTATAGTGGAAAATGGTAATCGTGTTGTAATAGGTCCATGATCATGTTAAACATTAGCATTTTTGCATTGTAGATGTGAGCATTGGTAGCATGCTGACATTAGTGTTCAGCACAAAGCTACGCCCTGCCAAAGTGCAGCCGCACAGAGCCGCTCGCAAAGGCTGTAGACTCTAGGATTTGCACTTTAGAGTGAAGAAGTAAGGGTTGGACTCAAGTTAAGCTCAGGGGAGTGAGTCTAAAGCAATCAAATGTCAACACAACCTCTGTGTCACGGCAGTAAACCTTGAGCATTTTCTCTCTCACATTAAATATTCAGGACTTAAAAGCAGCAATCGAAACATCTTTATGCCTAAAGTTGCAATATGTAAGAATTTTTGTCAAAACATTCAATAATTAACTTAAGTTATCAAGAGAATGTGACAAAATAACAGTGTTGACATTAAGTCAAAGATGTCTGTCGACTGCGTTGCAGAGTTGTCTACTGATGCTAGCGTGCTAGCCAGCTAGCCCTGGACAGTCCTGTCTTGTAACAGCACTTTGTGCCTCAGGAGGCGATAGTCTGAGAGTAAAAGTATGAATACATATTGCAGCTTTGATTGTTATTTGAGTTCAAGAACCAGAAACTCAGCCAACCTGCTTCACCAGCACTGTGTGGGTGTTGTTTGCTCTGATTTGATTCATAGCGACAAAGCAACCCTCACACTGTCATCGGATGCAAATCATCAAATGCTGCTAAATCCAAATTTGCGCAGGAGCATGACATCATCTTTCTTCAACAGGAGCCATGACCAGATGTGAAACGTCCAAATGTGTCCTTACATTTGGCCCAAAACCGTGTTTGTGTAATAAGCCATTACTCATAGTAAGGAGTGAATATAGTTAAACCATTTCAGTGGTTCAAATTAAATGCTTAGTGACAATTCAGCGAGATAAGAATTAATGTGGGTGCTGCATGTATGTGCATGTTTGAGATTACGTTTGTGTGTGAGGGCCCTTTGAAAACCAGCTCCGCTTGTGTGACGCTCTCCAGGGATCTGTCCTGTTCCCACAGTGTTCACTGTCTCTTCTGAAATAATGCAGTGCGTCCTGACTCTGACTGCAGGGGTTCCAGGCTTTTCTTAGACAGTTTTTCCAAAAGGCAGGGCGGGAGGAAATTCAAAATGAATCACTTGTTTTACTTTATATGGACTTGCGGAGACAGTGCGTATTTACGTATAAAGCATGGTGTGTGTATGTGACTGACGTCTCCCTGCACATGTGTGTTTGTGATCAGACCTGGTTACGGTGATCTGGGGTCTACAGCCAACACGCACACGCGGCCCGGCACTGATTGGACCCGTACACAGAGGTATGATTTGTTACACGTCACACACACACACACACACACACACTCACACCCTTATCGTCTTGATTAACTGTTTTGTAAAATTCATATTGTACTAAACATTTTTGATGCATCTTCTCTGCTCACAACGAGTAGATAATCATCGGG
Source organism: Diplodus puntazzo (assembly GCA_963678695.2). NCBI lineage: Eukaryota > Metazoa > Chordata > Actinopteri > Spariformes > Sparidae > Diplodus > Diplodus puntazzo. The sequence goes on along the minus strand of OZ023155.1, from coordinate 9,584,581 downwards.
ATTCGCCGTCTCTCTTTTTTTGTCTCCTTTTTTCTGTGTTTGTCTGTCTTTTCTGTGTCTTTTTGTCTTCCTGTAGTAATGTGATTAAGCAGACTCTCTCCATCCCTCCACACTGTGGTCTGTCCATCTCTTGTCCTCAGCAGACCTCTCACTTCTCTTCCGCTATTAGGTATCACTTTCGATTTTAGCCTCTCTGAATGCTTTAAATGAAATCATGCAATTCATGGAAATATTGAAAGATTTTTATTAGGATTTCTGCTTTATTTAATTCTTATATTTATGCTGTATGTAGAAATATACCACATTTGTCACTTTCCCAGCAACCCCGACGATTCACGGTCATCAACACCGAAGAGCGACTCAGAGCTAACCAATCAGAACAAAGACAACCCTGAGATGCTGTGGACCTGGGGGGAGCTGCCACAGGCTGCCCAGGTAGAAATTGCAGTAACCAAACAAGAATATTTCCGAAAGGGGAAATAAGGAAACTAAGGGTAGAAACATACTTGAATATATGAGTATGTCTCAAAAGTTTGATCTCTGTCTGTTTCTCTTGTAGCCGTCCTTCCTGACAGCCCACCAGAAGCAGGACTCTGCCCCGGCCCTCTCCATCCCGGTGTCTACCAGCACTCACTTCAGAGCCATCAGTGGCGCTGGAGCTCCCTCCATCACTACCTACACTCCCCAGCTGGAGGAGACCGCTGCTCATGGTAGAGACAAGGACACTGAAGAATGTAAAAATGGAGCCAGGCTTGGACTAACCACTAACACCGGGGACGGGGCTGGAGGAGAGCAAGGTAGTTAGATGGAGGACAAATAGGGTGACAAGTGGCTTAAAATAATCAATAATTATTTACTTGTGTTGCTGGTCATATATCAAGCTAAATGCCTCCAACGATCGAGCGTTTCTGCCAGTGAAGATATTCAATGTTTAACTCTGTCCTTTATAAGTAACTGCTCTTCTGTGTGAGGTCATTGTAATATCAGTGCCTGCTGAGCCACAGCTGAAGTTGTTTGCAGGCTGTAAACATCTTCAGCACCCCTCTGTCAGACACTCTGTCTTTAGTGACCTCCGGTGGTGACTTTTGGAGAAATTGAATGTTTTGCAAATGAATGATTGCTGAATGATTCAGATGTAACTTAGTCCACGGATGACTCCTAAATTAAGAGGACAGCGACAGAGTTTATTTTTGTTCTTTTCCCTCAGGGAGAGAAGTGGAAAGTGTCGGGCCACTGTGTGCAGAGATGGAGGGTTTAACGGCCTGCTCGACGTCTCCCAGGATTCTCCCTGATCATCTCGACGAGGGCGGGAATAGAGGAAGTCCCATCAGAAGAACTGACTCACCGTCCAAGAAGAAAGGTATCAGTGCTCCGTCAACAAAAACCACTAAGTATTTCCTGAAACTCAAAGTGTCTAAATGCTTCAGTGAAATTTTTTTTATGTCAGCAGCTGATAATGCCTCTTATCTTTTATTAGAAAAGAGAAGCCAACACCTGGGTGCTGATGGGATATACCTGGATGACATCACGGAGCTGGAGCCTGAAGTAGCCGCTCTCTACTTCCCTAAAAGGTTCAGTAACAAAATATAGATGCACCGAACATGTTTATGCCTTTGATACCCCATGGTCGAGATGAGATGGCTTTTGTTCATGTCTAAAAACTCTATGAATACTTTTAGGATTCACGCTTACAGCTTAGCTTCACATCCTTATTGTAGTCACTGATTGTTACAGTTAAATACTTGTAGTGGCTGTCACTGGCTGACGTCAACATTATTTTCCAATTAATCTACCACTCCGTAGGTACATTACACTCTATTTATTTGACCGTAACTGTGTACATGTGTATGTGGTTCTCTCTCTTCAGTGACGGAGGCAGCAGCTCCATGAAGGGAGACTCGGAGATGATGATGATGGGAGTGAGGAGCGCCAATCAGTCCCCGCAGTCAGTGGGCAGCAGCGGGATGGACAGCGGCGTAGACAGTCTGTCCGACCAAATAGGCGACCTGCCTCACGTTGCCATCTCTCTGTGCGGAGGACTCACCGACAACAGGGAGATCACACGAGGTAGGATAGAAATCTGAGCAGGAAGGCGATGACAGAAGGAAGAAAATAAGGTTTACGGTGCTGTTCACTTTGAACTGCAGGTCTTATTCTGTAATCAGCAATTTTACCTTTAGAAAGAATCCTTTTTAGAATGCAAGTGTGTCATTCTTTGTGTGTTTTTGCCCCTTGTATATACCACTTGTGTGTGTTCATCCAACAGAGGAGTTCCAGGAGAGGGCTATCACCTACCAGCAGTTCTCTGAAAACCCTTCTATCATCGATGACCCGAACCTGGTGGTCAAGATCGGAAACAAGTATGTATTAATATATTCGGTTTTCAAAGTTTACATACATTTAGCTAGCTAGCATCCCTCTGTTCAAAAGTGACAAAAGCTGCCACCAGAACCTCTAAAGACGTGTCTGAATGCGACTCTTTCTTGGCCGGCTGAAGCGACTTCCTGGAGTCTTGTGGTGGTTTGCAAGGCTGCCAGGCCACCAGCATGGACTCTAGGAAGTCACTGCTTAAATTCAAAGAACAGACATGAGAATGGCATCTGTGTTCTCATCTAACACGAGGCATGTGTCAGCTGTCCTATAGCGCTCTCCTTCCTCTGTTGTAGGTACTACAACTGGAGCACAGCGGCTCCCGTCATGTTGGCCATGCAGGTGTATCAGAAACCACTGCCGCAGGTAAGACCACCACAGTGATTCATAGTGAACTATATAGTCTCATTTGTTTACTTGATTTACTGCATATTTTAAGACACATTTAAGTAAAAGTAGGCCTGTACTAATGTTAAAAAAAATAAAATGAAATACTGACTTTTCATTACTGGATTATAATTTCTGATGCATTTGTGTGCAAGTAGCGTGTTTATGTTGCTGTACTTTATATACTGTTGGGTATATTAGTCTTTAACATATGTAATATTTTATAAACTGACTATGTTTTGTATTTAAAATCTTAAACTGCACAGTGAAATACAGCAGTCAGATGCATGCAGGAGAGTAAAATGTACAATATTTCTTTAAAATGTAAGAAAACAAAGAGGAAGCCAGAAGTAGTGTAGCATGAAATAGTCACGAGTGAATCACTTTAGGCTACAAAATAGCTGTACTTCAGATTAATGTCCTTGTTTTTTATTATTTGTTTGTATAATTTGATTATGTCACCATTATATTTGTTAGGTGGTGTTTGGTGTCTTTTTTAGTGTTCTGCACCCCCCTGCATCACTTTCTCCTGTGCACCTCCAGCATTTTGCAATTAATTCTCCTCAATCTGATGTTTCACTTTGGTTCAGTGTGGCCAACTTGCCAGCATCCTCTCATTATTTCATGATAATGCTCTACGAAAAATGCTACCAAATAACATGTGTTCACATTTGTATCAGTTATTTGCACATATGATATTTATATCGTTTGATAGTTTGATGTGCCAACAGTGGAAATTGGCTGGTTTTGAACACACACACACACACACACACACACACACACACACACACACACACACACACACACACACACACACACACACACACACACACACACACACACACACACGAGGAAGCTCGCATCTAAGCTGCAAGTCTTACACCACAGTGAAATATGGCTTTTAAACCTGTTCTCCTAACACTTTAATAATGTCATGTCTTTATCCCCCCTCCTTATTTTTTCCTTTTTTATTTACACATTTTCTATCTCCCACCACCCATCCAACGTTTGTGTGTACTAAGTGTTGGTGTTTGAGTTACGTGTTTTCTGCCTTCGGCCTCTTTTCGTACTGCCTCCCCGGTCTGTTCGGCTCCGGTCCTGCACAGCCTGTACGATGCTTTTCTCGCTTTGCTTGTGTGTTGGTCGGGGCACGTCTTTGTCTATCTGCTTACCCCCATTTCACCACCGTCAGCCTGTCTTTCTGCCTCTCTCTGTCTTGCATGTCTCTTTCCTACTCCTTGTGGTCTGTCTTGTTGCATTCTTACCACGCATTTCCCGCTGCTATCCAGTCACGATCTTCTCGAGTCTCTTCCTTTTCAGACTTTGCATCCTTTGTTCTTTGTCTGTGTGCCATTGAATCTTCACCTGTAACTGCCTTTCTTTTGGTGATTCAGTTGGAGTTCAGTGTGGTTTGAAATGTGCCGTCTGTCATGTTTTTATTTCGTATTTCGGTTTGTTAATTTCTGGTCATCTATTTATGAGTTCACGATTGTTTTTGTGTCAGTTTTGAGTTACATTTTCGGTCAGTTTTGAGTTGTATGTGCACGGTTGTCTCCAGGCCTCAGTGGAGAACATCATGAAGGAGAAGATGCCAAAGAAAGGAGGACGCTGGTGGTTCTCATGGAGGAGCAGGAACAGCGACTCCAAATCAGTGAGTACGCTGATACGCAAATTAATGCAGAGATTTTTTTAGGTATAATTCGTCATCAACTCTTTGAACTTTTTGCACTTCAGGAATCAGTGACAGAAGCGGGAGGAGGCCGGGACGAGAGTTCGATCGCTATGCCCTCGGCGAGCAGGTGACTTCAGAATCTAAACTGCCACATTTCTCTCTCAAACATCAGTTTTCGTACTTCATCTTACACCAAATTGGTTGTCTTTAATTTTTCAGGATGAAGGATGAGTCATCCTCAAGTGACGAGGACCACAGATCGTCCAATCAGGCGTCAGGGTCGTGCCAGTCAGAGCTCCTCGTGAGTTCTGGCAGCGTCTACTATAAGAAGACTCTTCGGCTCACCTCAGAGCAACTGGTACGTGTTCCTCCGGCCGGATTTATTGACATTTATGGAATTAAGGTAGTGAAAACAAGATGAAGTGACTCACTACGCACCTCAGACATGATTCACAATGACAAAGCTATAATTCAGGCAAAGCAGCGCTGTATTCTCTGCTGGAATGACACATAGTTGGCACCACGTATTTTTGTATTGCCCCTCCTTAAATATGTGATGTTGCAGCTGATTTTGCCATCTGTAGCATAATCTGTGCGTTCATGTCTTCATGCACTTTGTGTGTGTGTGTTTACAGGCCAGCCTGCAGCTGAAGGAGGGTCCTAATGATGTGGTGTTCAGTGTGACCACCCAGTATCAGGGCACCTGTCGTTGCAATGGCACAATCTATCTCTGGAGCTGGGATGATAAGATAATCATCTCTGATATAGATGGAACCATCACCAGGTAAGGGGGGAAGCAAGCTCGCTGTCCCATTGACAAACCACATTCACTTTCAGCTTTCCACCAGTAGGTGTCAGGCTTTACACACACTTGGCGTTTGTAGTTTGTCTCTCTTTAGTGTAATTAAGTGCATCCGTTTTGTGTGATGTTTTCCTCTCTTTAGGTCAGACACACTGGGTCACATCCTCCCCACACTGGGTAAAGACTGGACCCACCAGGGCATCGCACGGCTCTATCACAAAGTCAGCCAGTGAGTGCTGCCTCCCCAAGGAAATCTGGCTTAATTAGCTTTTATAATGCACATGTTGTTTGGCTCATCGTTTATGTTCTTTTAACTGAAATAAATCCAACACCTGGGTATCATTATACTGATTTCTTATCTGAACCACAGTGTACAGCAAGATACAAGCACTCTGTCTGTCTGTCTGTCTGTCTGTCAGGAATGGATATAAATTCATGTACTGCTCGGCGAGGGCCATCGGCATGGCTGATATGACTCGAGGCTACCTGCACTGGGTCAATGAGAGGGGAACCATGCTGCCAATGGGGCCGGTGCTGCTCAGCCCCAGCAGCCTTTTCTCTGCATTGCACAGGTCAGACACACAACAGAGCATACATACATACATACATACAAGCTACTGTGCTGCACTGCTGCTGTTGTAATATTATCAATACTGGCATGTTCATGCCTTTATTTCATTCATACTTTTGCATCTCTTGGCTGATTGATCCGATGTAAAATCCCAGTTGCACGGGATCAGATGTGCATCAGGGATACTGCAGGAAGTGAATTTGTTTGATGTCATGCTGTGTTGTGTCGTGTTTCGTAGGGAAGTGATTGAGAAGAAACCAGAGAAGTTCAAGATCGAGTGTCTCACAGACATAAAGAACCTTTTCTACCCGAACACTGAACCTTTCTACGCTGCTTTCGGCAACAGAGCTACGGTGAGACTGATGCACACCGGCAGACATGAGCACGTAATCTGTCTCTAACAAAGACGACTACGTTCTGAAGAAATGTTAGTGATGCTGATGGTTCGTGTTGTATGTGATTTCAGGATGTATATTCCTATAAGGAGGTGGGTGTTCCTCTGAACAGGATTTTCACTGTCAATCCCAAAGGGGAGCTGGTTCAGGAGCACGCCAAAACCAATATCTCCTCGTAAGACATATTTTCTGTTTGACTTGATCTTTTTAAATCCATGTAGTCTGATTCGACACGTGTGCACAGATGTTTGACTGTCCGCTGTGTGTCTCCCTCTCAGCTACGGCCGCCTGTGCGAGATGGTTGACCACGTCTTCCCGCTCCTAGCTCGAGGTCAGGGAGCAGACTTCTCCTGCTCCGACACCTTCGGCCAGTGCAACTACTGGAACGAACGTCTTCCTGAGGGCACCAGCCGGGAGGAAGAGAAGGAAGACCCACAGCCACTTGAGACAAGTTGAGGAAAACCCCACATCAAATCCAGCACTTAGGACGCTGCATTCCAGCTTTTCTCCACATCCCAGTAAGGCATGACACTGTGCCCGGTGGTTTTGGAATTCACCGTGAAGCCGGCAGCCCAGATTTAAGGGTGAAGGTGCTGATTATTTCCGAATCAAAAACTTAGGAAACAGCCATCAAGTATTTCCTCAGACTTAACCTGATTGATAAGCAAGACGTTACTTGAGACACTTCTGTCATTCAAAGTAGGTGAATGTGTCTTCAGCATCCCACACGAACAAACCACCCCGCCATCATTCAGACATAGAGCTCCATTACGAGAGGGACTGCTGAGTCAGAAGAAAAGAGAGGATAAAAGGAAAATGAAAAAGAAGTCCCCAGCTCGCATATCACACATCTGCATCTACACTGACGCACAGGTAAAACAAAGGTAAAACTTCTGAAGTCATTTCGTAGACCACGCACGACAATGCAGAACACGAGTCTGATATAACAGTTACTACATATTATATCTTAGCACCCTAAAAGATTCCGTTACTAATCTCTCCTGCATCTCACACCATTATTCATTTACGCCAGCTTGTAGAAGAGCTGCCACACAAAGAGGGCTAAACACCAATATGAGTGCAATATCGATTTGTCCCTACTTCCATCACCTGATACCGATTGTTTATCGGAATACTATGCTAAACATGTGTTAATACAATTATTCGTTTGAAATAAGCAGATAAAGTGATTTGAACGAGTATCAGCCGAGTAAAATGTGTCTATATCTGGTCTCGTGATGAAGGAAAATCCTCATAGGTAACTGATCAAACTTAAATTCTCTTCCTGTTTTGATCGTTGATCTGAAGCTCAACTCTGAGGTTTTTCCTGTAAATAGTCTCCTAAAAGATAATGAATATTGCAGCGTCTGATCAATCTATACAGATTTTTTTTCTGTAATTTCCCCGTCCAATGATTAAATCCTGCCCATTTCGAGTACAGATATGAACACAGATAATTTACTTGACTGAACAGATACAGATACAGATACAGATAGGGATCGCAGAGTACTCGCTCATCCCTTCTTAAACCCTTCTGTATTTCCTAAAGTAAAGCCTCCATTATTGAAAATCAGCTTTCAAAATCTCAAATCAGCCTGATGGTGCAACACTTATTTCTAATCTTGTTTAGAAAAAACAGCTTATTTTACTCATCACATGCAATATGTTCACCAAACAGTTGGTACACACTCAGAATCTTGACTAATTTATTACCAGGTCCAGGTATGTTGCTGTAGTTTTTCTTTTCTGACCTCAAAGTGCAGCAGAAACACCTCATCACATTACATTTCATCACATTACAGTAAAAAAAACAAAAAAACATGCAAAAAATAGCACAGATAGTGTATCCAATCATCTTCTGTGCCAATATCCTTTTGCAGGTTCCAGTTTAATGTGTGTGGTCTAACCCGACCGTGCTACTGTGAAAGATGTGGCTCCGGCACATTTTCTAACTAGTGTTCAGTGACAATACTCAAGATAAATGCAGGACAATGCAAATAACTTCTGTTTTTATATGTACGAATAAGTTAACACCAGTGATATGCTAGAATGTAGTGTGTGAATCACTCAGAGTGTGTGTTATTCTAATGACTAATGCTCATCAATGCAATGACTGTATAACCCCACACAGGACTGCGGTCAAATATGTTCAGTTTTATAATGTTACTGCGCCGATCAGTATGTTTTTCATGTACAGAACTAATATGTCCCGTAGTGGAGGATTTTAATGCAGCATATTCAGAGGCTGTTTCTCCTCACAAACACATTTATTTGTTGTCATTTGTGCATTTTTTCTTTCCTGATCAAATGTTTATGTTGTCATCTGTTGATCTAAATCACCTGTATTGTACTGCATCTATGTTTGTTTTTACCACACGCACAACTCAAAAATGGGGGAAACCACTGTAAATAACAAATAGCATTCATTTTTGTGACAATGTAGTAAACTTTTAAAAAAAAAAGACAAAAAAAAGGTGCAATCTGTAAAAATTGGCTCCTTGGCAAACTCGTACTCAAAATGGAGTAACTGCTTGCTACTACTAAATGAAGCAGCTTTTCATAAGCACAGAGATGCTGGAGGATCAGCACACGAGGAGAGGGGAAAAAAAAACACAAAGCTTTTAAGTCCACGCTAGCAAATGACTCGAGCACAACGTCGCTGGTGGTCACTAGAATGACACTGAGAAAACTACTGAGACTGAAATGTGGGCATGAGTAGGGTGACCATATGGTCCTCTTTTACCCGGACATGTCCTCTTTTGGGGGGCTGTCTCTCCAAGAGGCCTGGTTAAGTGTCTTTTGGGAATTCAGAATATGCGTTAACTGAGTTAGAAGCACGTAAAAAACACTTGACCTGACCCGAAAACCCCTCAAAATTTTGCTGCGTAGTAGTGTCCTCTTTTTGGGGAGTCAGAATATGGTCACCCTAGGCATGAGGTTTATTCACTGAACTTGACCGAACATCTGGCACTGGAGTTGTGGAGAGAGCAGGGTCATGTAGAGGCAGCTGATGAGATGATGATCATCAGGTGCGTCTCTCTGCTGCAGCAGGAACCAGGAAGCCACTCCAACGAACACCAACACACAAACACACAGGGAATGAGAAGCTGAGGGAAAAAAAACAGAACAAAAAACAGGAACAAAACGAAAACAATTTCCTACATATTGCACCTTTTAATAACAAAAGCTCAGCTGTTCTTTCGGGAGCTGATCCATCATCCATTACTTTTCACTGCTTATCCTTTTCGAGGGCTGATATATTGTTTAAAGACTTTGTTACTGGTGCTCAATTGATTGCACTGACAGCCATTTTTATGCTTTATGGTAAATGTCTTTTGTAAGCCAGCTGTTGCACCAAGATGTGGCAGTTTCACCACGTGACCACTGGAGTGATAGATCAATATGAAGGTATTTTAAACAAAAAACAATAGATGCTTCTTTTCTATTAAGCCTGCATCATTTTGTTTCATTTGGTGCCTCTGGTTTACACACTGGCAGTAAGATCGTGAGCATGATGTGCAAACTACAGTCTGCTCAGTGTGTGTACATGTTGAAATATACAGAAATTAGTTGAAAGCGTCTTTGAATGCCTGACAGCTTCAATAAAAAGAGAAAAACGATATTCTAGCTAATTTTAAAAAAAAAATCTGAATTAAAAAAAAAATGTTATTCTTAAATTAATTTAGCAGATTTTAGTTAGAATCTAACAAGGATATTTGTAATCTAATATGAATGTGTACTTTATGAAAACAAGTCAAATTAAACGGCAGAATACTGTGAACAAGCTCACAGATTGAGTTTGTTATACTGTTGTATACTCTTTGTGCATAGGATAGATATGTCTGATGCTGTACTGTGATTGACTTTACCAAAAAAAAAAAAAAGATGAGGAACAAACCTTTTAATCGGATCTCAAACTATTGATGTTGAAATGCCTTTAGGGGGGAGTCCAGTGTAATTTGTGTGAGAGGTAAAGACACAAAGGAAGCATGTTGTTGTAATCTTAAGATGCATATTGTCATGGATGTACTGATCACTGTCTCGTGCCACATGATCTTTTTAGGGAAGAACACACAAAAAAAGAAAATACATTTAATAATTTGGTTTCTGTGTCTCACAATAACAGAATTATTTTCCCACTGTCATCACAGTGCCAGTGTAAAGTTGTATATTATTCACTGATAACACACTCTGATCTGTGCGATGTCAGTGTCAGTGTCCCTCTGCTTTATTTATCTGCTCATCATGACATTATTTTGTGATAACAGCACAAAAGATTTCCTAATCTTCAGATCTCTGTTATAATATATGGATGTCAAAAGGAAGTGAAGATGATTTTTTTTGTTTTTTTGTTTTTTTTAATGAACGCCACGCTCTTCCCAGATTTTTAGAGTAAGTCATCTTTTGGATGATTATCACCTGATTCTTTCTGTGAAAGATCTATTAAAAGTCTTCAACCATTTATCCAGTCCGTCTCTGTGTTGACATGGATGTTGATCCAGTTTGTTGTCCCGTGTAGAGATTATGTTTTGGGGCAGTGTGCAGTGCGAACTGTTGTTAACCATGTAGTTTGAATGAATCTGTGCAATTGACACATTTTTCAATAAACTTGAAGGTGGTTGCTACTTTGTGTTAGGCTTCTTGTTATTTCTGGCTTGTTTTACTTTGTTGTTGTCGATCCTTCTTCCACATCACACATTAAGTTTGAGCTAAATTGATTAACATTGACTTTGGTCCCTACCCCTGAAACGTGTCAAGTTTTTCATCAAAACTTGTACATTTCTAACGATGACCATCTTCTCATGGAAGCAATTTCCCTCAGGGTGGGAAACTGAAAGGCCAGGATAATGTCATGCTGCGTTGTTCCAGGCTGCAAGTCGTATAAATGTCGGGGAATCTGAAATTTTTTTTATCACATCTTCAAATTTCACAGCTTCCCAAATGATTAGCAACTGAATAATTAGCTACTAGAAAAATTAGCTATTACTTACATCAGGTAGTCTTCAAGGTAAAACAACATAACCCCTTAGCTAACGTTAGCATTAAGCTGCTACTCCAAGCTAAAATTACCGTTTGACCGTTCACTTCCAGGCATAAATAAATGTGTCCAAGATGTCTGTTGATTTTTTTGAAATTAACTTATGGATTTCCCGTTGTATGGTGGAGCAATGTCAAACAGTGATGTTAGCACTGAAGGGGGGAAATGCTAAAGTTAGCTGTTGTCTAACAGAAGCTAATGTTGTTAATCCATGAGATTTCCCTCCAGATTTTCTTGATCAAGGTTCTCACTCATTCAGGTCATGGTAATCGTAGGTGCTATATTGTAGGCAACTTGACTTGTTACATTTTACTGCTTTTTCTATTTTATATGAATAATTATTTAGAAAATTCTGCATTTCTTTTCAATAGCTTCCATGTCATGTGACCCAGTGACTCCAAACTAATGCTGCATAGAATTACTAAATGGGACAAATAAGACACATCTTTTTTGATTGGATTTTACTGCTTCTATTGTTTTTATTTTAGCAGACTCCATTTCTAAATTAACTTTAGCTAGGCTACTGTTGCCACACTGAAAAGAGGCACTCAAGAACATGCATAAAGTCACATCCTTTTGAATCAAGTACAAAATACAAAGAAATCCAATCCAGCACCTTTACTTACCCTTATGTACTATTTATAATGCATAACTTGTTGCTTCAGTCGATCACTGGAAGACATGATGATGATGTGAATCACATGAGAGAGGAAAAGGAACATTCAATCCCTGTTTCGCATTGTTTTGTTCAAACAATAGCAGCTGTTTCATACTTAATAACCATCCCCCTTTTAAAATAAATCTCCACCCATCTCCTCCTATTTCTGCTGTCTCCCCTCGCCACCCTCTTGCTTTCCACAATCCTTTGCTGTCCTCTCTGCATGTTTTAGCTCAGTTCTTTCTTCTTATTATTTTGTGAATGGAGTAGCAGAGACACTCACAGCTGTGTTGGATTTGGAACAAACAGGAAATCTGGCCTTCCCTTCCTTACCTCTCTCTCGCACTATTTCAACACATTCCTTCTGCTTCTCCATTTCAGCTCGCTCGGCCCCCTTCTAACCCCATTAAACACACACATGCACGCACGCACACACACACACACACACACACACACACACACACACACACACACAGACAGAGAGAGAGAGAGAGAGATCATCCTAGTAAAGGAAAGTTTGACTCTCTTTTAGGAGTTGACCGTTTTTGGCTGTCAAAGCCAGAATCGCTCATGTTGTTGGTTCTTTGTTTTAGTCAGAGTCACATTAATTTCTTTCACAAAGAGAAAGTACAGCGTCCACCTCTTGTCGACACAGTGACGCTAACACACTCCCAGTCAAACAAAAATCAACACATTAATTAACAGTGTTTCTGGTGGTGTCCGTTCATCACAATGTAACACTGGGTTAAAGCTGCCATAGGTCATAAAGTCTCATTAAGATAAGTGTTGTACAGCTCTATATTCAACAGTACACACTGTTATACTGCAATACTCACAATTTGAGCCTTTTGGCCCAGTAACGCTTGGAAAGTCTAGAATAGCCACGCAGCCATGAAATTACACCACAAAACATCCTAAATTGGTGCAACACGTCATCACTTTGGGAATTCCGAATTCAGCGCGTTCATCCGGGCGTGATGTTTGGATCAAGTTTGAGCAGAGCCGAGCCGATAAAAAACCCATGAGTCAATTGACCCAGGTGTAAGTGCAGAATTTACACATTCCCATTGCACACAAAAGCCCAATCAATCTTTAGAAAAAAAGAAAAAAAAAGAAGTAGAAGAAAAACAGTTTTACCTCATAAATAAATCCAGCCAATTAACTGATTCATGTAAAACTCTGTTTTTTTCTCCATTATTGCTAAACAGCATGAAAACACGTCAAATCACATTATTATCACAACCTGTTTATTCCCAGTTGTCAGATCATTGCTGTCACATAAACGTGCTCAGTGGCTGCTGTCCGTCACGAGTCAGAACAAAACGAGTCCAGGTTCAAAACGGACGAATCGTTCACGGACCGCCCTTTACGCCGCCGCTCCAGATGTGAACGTGAGTCGTTACAAGAGACCGAACCACAACGGAGACCACCGGACTGCACAAGGTCTGCTCCCCCTTTTGTTTCATAACATCTGTGTTTGTTTCTCTCACAGGTTCGGTAGCTTTGACAGCAGGCTGGTTCTGTGCACGTTGCATTATCATGTGGACAGTAATGTGTCGGTTTTAGATGTACATGGTGTCAGAGCCCGCCACTTCGCACCAACACTTAGTTAAATCTCTGCAGCTCCAGCGCAGAAACACGGCTCATGTATGTGAGGCGTTTACTCAGCAGTGTTTGTTGTCAGCATCAGGATTTGATGGTCTATTTATATTTCAGATGAACTCCCAACTCTTCCTGGGGGTGTTTTGTCCTCATCCTGGGATAAATAGATATCTACTGCTGTACCGGAAAGTTGCATTTGAAATCCTTGTGATTTTAAAGTTATCTAAAAAGTGTAGAATGACAAACGTTTTGTGAGCAACAACATATCCCATGAGTCTCAGCCCCTGGGCCTGCTGTCCGAGCTTCATGGGAGCTGTAGTCCATCAAGGCTTTTTTTAATTGAACAACATGTGTGATCAGAGGGGGTTGAGAGCTGCTAGTTCAAACCATCAATGAAGAACAAATAAAAATAGGGTTAAAAAATGAAAATATCAGAATTTTGTCGAGAAACATTCTTTTTCAGCTCTACGTAGCAGTTCTGTGATCACAGAACAAACATGAATTGTATTGAATGCTGGGAGATCAATCTCAAACAGATGTTTCTAAACAACATAAATATTGTTCATTACAGCCTAAATCTGTTGAAACGAAACATAGCTTTAGTGTTTAATTAATTTTTTTCTGTTAGTAAAATAATGTGACAAGAATAAAATCAGTGATAGAGAGTAACTGTAAAAATAAAAACAAACAGTAAAAATCCCCTGTTGACCCCACTTCCGCAGGCAAGGCTGTGATTTTTATCTGAAGTGTTATGTTATATGTCACTGACGTCAAGTTTCACGTCACTATCATACATTGATTTGATTTGACTATTGTGTTGCTGAGTTATTTGCTGAAGTTAGCAGGCTAACCAGGTTGCCCTGGCCTTCCAAGTCTAAAGCTCCTGTACTAGCAGTGTAAACACTAATGCTCCCCCTGGTCTCCAAGCACTTAGCTGAAATGCTAGCTGCATGGCTAACTGAGCTAACTAGCTAACAGCTGCTACAGTTAGCGGTGACTCTGTTGAGACTCACTTCAGTGCAACATGGATGCAGCGCATTCAAGCGAACGGCAAGATCAGTGTTTTCAATCGACGTCTTGTCTGTCTGTCCGTCAGATGTCTGCTCAGCTCTTCCCTGCGAGCGGGAACAATGCAAGTCTTGAAGGCACCACGATAGGAGGCAGCAAACCTTTACACCGCTTCATTAAGGGGCAGCCCAAGAACGTTGGCGTGAGACACACACACACATACAGACATATTCATATGATATTGATTTTCGTGTATGACAGGCTTTAAAAGTAATCAGTTAGAAACCAAACAGATGTGAAGTGGTCATGCTGTTGTTTTGTTTTCCGTCAGGTCATCGTGCTGGTTCTGGGCTCAGGTTTCTTCATCGTTTCCATCTCACTCAGGCAATTCAGTATTTTACACTTATGGGCACTTATCCCGCCTGGCATGTTTCTGGGGACACTGGTAAGAATGATCATTCATCAGTAGATCATGGCTTATGGATTCAGGGCTTTATTCTTAATGGTGCAATATGTACGATTGTAGATAAGTGAGTCTCATTCTCAAGTCTTATATTATAAATATTGATGCAATGGGATGGTTGTTCAGTCCAACCCACTAAGCTAAAGCGTTTCGTATCTGACAACCTGTGAATGAGACAACAAACTATCTGTATCCACAATTACTTCTTGCACCTTTAATTTATTTATTTACTTAATAGCCAAATAACAAGGCAAAACCAAGAAACCGCCAGTTTGAGCTCACATCAGTCCTTCTGCACCAACAACAGTCTTTGATTTTGCCCTCATGTTTAAGCAGCACTGAGGTGCTCTAAAAACATTTGAAGGGTATAGATTGTAAAACAGCTTCTTCTGACTCCTCTTGCAGTTCATCGCATGTGGTATTCTGTTTATTGTCACAGAGCACAACCCGACCAAAAAAACGGTAAGATGCATTGTTACATCTTGAAGCAATACACACAACTCATCCGAAAAACTATTCATTCAGAGGACCAAGAGAGCCCTGTGCATGAAATATATAGAATATCCACTTCTGGCATGTTTTGTTGTGCAGAGCTCTAACATATTGTCCATATGCTGCACGACCAGTTTGCAACACTTGTAAGTTTCTGTCCTTCACATCTGTCTGCCGGGGTCTACATTCAGGTAACCGCATCGTTGGCTCTGAGCATCGTGACCCTGCTGGGGTCCTGCTGGACCATCCTGCACATCATGCCCAGCGTAATATACACCACGTCCTACAGACATTACGAGATGCTGGAAGACAACATCACAGAGACAGAGGACACATGGTCAACATCTTATGAGGTCAGTCATCTGTTTATTCATTGATATGATCATTTTGCTCATTTTGATATTAATTACAAATCTTAAGCAAGTTTTTGGCTTTTTAATTTTGTTGGTGTATCTTGTCCTGATATGACAACTGGTCGGTTTACACATTGATGATCGATAAATACGTACATTGATAAAACATGTTGGCATCCCTAATGAGATCACATCTGTCATGTCATTTATTTATTAAACTGCTTCATTATCAACAAAGACCCAACATGTTTATAGTTAAACAGGTAAATAAGACACTACAAAGGTAAATGAATAATAATTATTTCATATTAGCATTTTTCATCACGCAGTCTTGGGTGGAGGCAATTATGCGATTCGCTGGTGCCTTGACAGCCAATCACATAACCGTTTTTTTTTTTATTGACACACACACACACAAAAAGTTTTATTAAATTGCTTGACTTACATAAAGACGGAAGCAGAATGGAAAGTCAATTACAGTGAGCTCAATGATCTATAGATGTTTCTTTTTGTGTGACAACTTTTTTGTGTACCTGTTTCTGTCCAGGCCATGGGATTGTCTTTGGAATCAATCTACTTGTTCTACAGTTTTGTTGGTGCGATTATTTTCATTATAATGTCAGTTCTGGCCGGGTCTGCGCTGCGTTCCACAAAGAGCCAGGTAAAAACCACTTCCACACATATTGCACACTGTGCTGTGCTAGAGAATATCTCACGTTTGCTAAGTTTAAACAGCTGCAACATGACTAAGGACCAGTATTAGAGTGCTCTTCTTTCTCTTCTCTTCAGGCCATTGTCGTGATGAGCACAACGGCGACTGAAACACCAGTTGAATGAGGAGTGCGAGAGGAAGTACGATGAACGAGAGACGAGAGAAGAATAAAGAGGCAAACAAAGACAGCAGTTTTGTTTTTCTCCCTGTGGGTGCGACAGGATACATGATTCCTAAATATTATCAACTTTTCACTTCAATTTTTGTTTTTCTTTTCTTCAATAATGGTTATTTCGACATAGAGAAAAACTGTTTAATGTCGACACCAATAGCATTGTTTACAATTTAAATAGTTTGGGCCTCAGAAGAAGGATAACAAAATGATTAAAATGTCTATTTAGCTGATGTCCCTAACGTGAAGCATAACAGGAGGGAAATACTGTTGTAACAATTTTTCCCACAAATGTTCTTCAATTGTGAATTTGTTCTCCAGTACTGAAAAGTGTAAGTGACCCCGGATCATTACTGAACCACAACCGTGAACCACATGTTTTTCCTTTGGCTCTGTTGCACTCAGTAGTGAGACTGAGCAGGTTCAAGCTGCAGTTTGTCGTTCACCTGATATTCATTATTCTGTGATCCGTTTCTGATGGTGCTATCCCAAGACTAACTTTCTATTTCTGTTTTGAAGTATTAAGACTCAGGTTGCTAAAGCTACAACTTTCCCCACTGTGTAGGAAATTATCTGCTGCCTACTCTGCAGTCTGTCGCTGGGTGACCTGTCTCAACACTGTGTTTGCACTACTCCACCACAGGACAAAGGTCTGTGTGAAGCCAGTGTCTGAGATACCTTCTGTGGGCTCATATAAACAATCATATTTATCAATTGCAGATTTAAACTGTGCTTGTCACAGTAAATCTGTACCAGTTTTTCATCCGGCACCACATAGAAAATGTTTATAATATATCCTTATATACATCTTCCATTAATAGGAACATGGTTTGGGTTGAGATGGTGTATCTCTCTAACAGCATGACCTTATTTGCTTTGTCTTTGTTGACTTTAATTCAAACAAACAATGAAATATTGTATAAACTATTTGTTAAACAACTGTTTATGGTGCAGTTGCAACTGATGTTTATAAACCTTTATAATTACTTATCAATGGGTTTATAAAGCAGTTAATTGTTTGTTAACAGTGAAATAACTGTTGGACCAAAATCCAAATATAAACAGCGTATTAACTGCAGATTTAAAGTTTGTTACTAGACCCCCTAATTATTTTCCAACAATGACTTACTAACAAATTTATACTTACGACTTTAATAATGAGAAACCCTTATTCGTGATCAATACTTATTCGTTTTCATAATTACTGATATGACAGCTTATTTGAAATTACGTTTTTACTAATGGTTTGAAATTAGAGCCTCATTTTTACTAAATGAAAACACAAAGTCACGTGAATTGTTTTTCAGTGTTTTTTTTTTTTCATCCAAACAGCAGAGTGGAATATGAAAATGAATATGCATATGAAAATGTAATGTGAACAAGTTCCAACTATAAATACAAATCACATCTGGTCTCTAAAATGTTCTCTGTTTTTTTAACAATCTGAAGAGTTAAACACAGAAGAACGTGACCCACTTCCGCCTTTCAGTCCCTTACAGAAGAGACTTTGGCATAGACAAGACAGAACATGCGCTGAATCTCATGGCTGCCCTTGATATCATGTTGGCTCATATTTCAGGAGCAACAACATGAAGTACCAACGCTGCGACACTCGACGTCCTGTCCTCACTTACAGGGGACAGCATGTGAGGCGAGTCGCTAATAAATTTCTCTGTTAACAGGGTGAACATGGAGTGCAAATCATGACATGCCTGTGCACTTTCTGTGCCACTGTCACCATACGTGTTTCTAGGAAAACAAGCTGCAACTTAGAATATAACTGCCTTGGAGTAGAACAGTTGTAGGTTTTCTTTTTTAAACAACATTTCACATTCTAAGAACAGAGTAGCAACACAAATTCACACAACAGTCAAGCACACATGAAGTTCATTATGTCACAGTGGGTTGAGATTGTGTCAATAAACTGAATTGCCTTAAACTTCACATTAATATATGTGTATGATGAAAATTTGAAAACTGGAACAATAACAAAAAAATGGATCTAAAATGTCCATCACATCTGATCATATGCACATTCGAAACAATAAACATCGATCAACCACGGCATTAAAACCACAAGCATGGCAATGTGTCCTAACGCCCCACAATGAATTAATTCACAACGAATTAAGGATCTGTCCACATCTCGATATGATCGGCCATTCTTGGGATGTATTGGATAAGTCCCTTCCATGTGGAGCCACCTGGCAACCCACAGGACCCAAAGTATCTGCAGCCAACGTCCTGGAGCAAGATACAACAGGCCCTGTGCTCATTCCTCGATGGGACAGAGCTGCCTTGGCAGAACGAGGAGGACCCACATAAAATGAGGCGGTCGGGTTTAAATGTGGCAGACTGACACATCTAAAGGACAAACTCAACTTCTTAATCACTGTTACAAAATAAGCCGCCGCAATGAGTCTGTGATTTTAATCTCTTCTAGATAACAATCCCTACAGTATTCAATGAACAAAGGGAAAACAATGTCATGCATAAATAAATATAATATAAATATAATATTGTCATTCATTTATACGTCATGAAAAACAGTTTGACATCTTGTAGTCTTAACAGACAATAAAAGCCTTATTAATGACACATGTGGCGGGAAACCATTTAAGAAAACCTTCAAAACTGTGACTGCAGCCTTTAAATCAGCTGCCAAAGAAAACGTCATGAGTAATGTTGTGCCTATTAAACAAAAACACTGTAGAAATGGAATGGAGTCAGAAAATTTGAGGTGAACTCAAATATTGTACATAATGTATTTATATACCTCGTCACACGTCATGCAGATACAGAGCATCTTAAACATGCAGTAACTTATTATGTGCTTTCAACGCTATGATGACGCTCATACGCTCTTTCATGGGTGGTCACGTTCCATTGTGAGCACAAATAAAAAATGTATTGCTCTTAATTTACTCACTTACTGCTTACTTTTCCCCTCATTTAAAAATGTCCGCTCTTCATTGCACTGCAGCATTTTCAGGGTCAACTCCTTGCATTGAGGGCATAGATACCAATCAGTTCTGATCTCTGATCCTCATCTCAGAACTTTATCTTCAAAAAAATGCACTCATCGTCTTCCACATATCCGCCTGCCATGGAAGCCACTTCTCATAATCCTGAGAGCGAATGACACTGTCACTTTTGTGGCATTTTCTCAATGGGAGAGGCGGCTGGCTTCTGACAGTCGCTGTTAATGACGCAGCGCTGGTGAACACGCATGTGCTCTGAGACACGGTACTGGCGTGAAAAGGTCATAGGGCAGCGAGGGCAGGGGAAGGGCCGCACGCCAAGGTGGCTCCGCACATGTCTATTCAGAGAGCCTCGCTGGCTGAAAGAACGGTCGCACATAGAGCACTGGAAAGGGTGGTGGACAGGAGATGACAGATGAGCTGATATACTGGTTGGTGCGCTGGTTAAAAGGGTAGAAGTCATGCAGGCAGACAAGGTAGATGACAAGGGGGCCTGTACAGAGTCTAACTCACTCGGAGTAGAACAGACTGTCAAGGTAGTGGGCTGGTTCTCACTCTCCATAACACCAGCGTTATGTATGACCTCAGCCCCTGGCCTGCTTTGCTCACTACCAACAGATCTTCTTTTTTCAACATGTGTTTCTCCAGCCCAACGTTTAGTCTTAGCCTCATTGCAACTTTCAGCCCCATTTCTGGCCCTAGCTCTGATTTTTCTCTTTACAACCCCGGCTGCAGATGTTGGTTCATGCTCTCTATTATTCTCCCCAAGACAATTTCCAGATGTGTCCCTCTGACGGAATGAAACCCATTTCTCTTGTTCGTCACATCTGTGCCTGTAGGACACTAGCAACTCTGACGGTTTGGTGCTAATGTCCAGCAGAAGAATCTGGTCTGACGAAGCAAAGTGCTGCCTCAGAGGACTGAGACCTGGACTTGCAGAGGCACAAACCTCCTCGTCATCACTGGACTGGTCTGATTGATCAGGGTGGCTTGACTGTTTGTGATCAGAGCCTCGGTGTGATGAGCATGAGTACTCCTGGGGTAGGCAGTGATAGCGAAGAAGTCCATGGTATGATTGCCCAACAAAATTATACGCTGGGTCAGACGTGTTGTTGTCTAGAGGCCTGGTAAAAACTGTCCGTGGCCCTGGGTTCTCATGTTCCAGATGTGTGCGTCCATTATTGTTTTCCGTGGCTGTGTCTTTGTCGTTGTGTTCACTTTGGCTATAGGCAGAATCTTTTGAGTCTGTCTCAGCTCTTTGCAAGTTTGAGTACCAGTCATTCTTAAGTCCATAGAGGTCACACTGACTGTCCTTTCCATCTATTTCAGATGGACACCGGCTTGAGTAACTGTGCTCCTCTTTCGCTTCCCCCTCAGGACACAAATCTTCACAGTGAGGGTTACTTCCTGTTTCTGGATCTTGCGCAGGAAGTGAGACTACAGCTCTCTGACCTTGTGGGTGGATGGACTGCTCCTCCGCTGCAACGTTGTGGCAATCAGAGCAATCCAGTTGCTGATGTTTGAAGGGGAAATCATCGAAACTGTGATCAGATTTATTCTCTGATCCTCCTGAGAGACTGCTGCAATCCTTAATCAATGGCATTGATTCACCCCTGGGATGATTTGTGTGACTCTTATACTGAAATGAATCACAATGAGCAAGGTGATCATTATCATCTGTGATGTGGTTTAATCCATCGCCCATATGTTCATCATGATCTGTGTTGCTATCATGTCTTTTGAGTTTAGTGGTAATACTCTTCATGATTCTGTCGTTGCCTGTGCTTCCTGATTGCGAGTCAGGGCGCCTGCTGAAGCCGGCTGAGACCTCAGACACTGGATTGTAAGGAGGCATCGTAGAAACTTCTGCCATAGAGGCTATACTGCTGTGACGAATAACGGGCACTGCACTACAGCATGGACGTTGAGGTGAGGGAGACAATGTGGAGGAGCACTGTGAGGGAGAATCATTCCCATTAAGCTGGGCGGTTGAGAAACGAAGAAATGGGGAGTGACGGATCTCGTCTTCCTCTTTTCTTCGAGTTTGCTTTACCTCTGCATGACTTTTGGCTGTTGAACACACTGTCTTCTCCTCTCTGCCGGCCTCTTCCTCCTCCACCTCAGCAGTGTGGAGTAAATACAAGCTCCTCCTGTTTTCAGCTGTCATCAGTAGCTCCCTCTCTGTGTTCATCTGCCAACTCTCTGGTTTTACAGTGCCAGCTAAATGAAACTGATCCCTTTGCACATCTTTGTCCACTCTGGACACCCTGTGCACTTCAGCGGTGCATATGATTCTCTGAATCAAATCCTGAGGTGTCAGGCAACTTACTTTTCTGCAGATACCTGTATTTACACTGCTTTCACTGCTTTCAGAGGCACTACAACTGGTGCTGACATTGCTTAAAGGGCTTACATCGGAAAATTGAGCTTCTCTCTCCAGTGAGTTTTCTCTGCAAGTGTCGGCTAATGGCAGATACTTCCTAAAAGTGTTCACCATTTGACTGTAAGTATTTTCAGTGTCTTCATGTGACTGGTCCTCAGCTCCCGTGGATGCATTTCTATCATGTGCAAGGTTCACCTGAGTTCTCAGGGCCTCCTGCAGTTCATCCATCTGTAGGTGGCAGGCAGCAGTAAGCAGATTGTAATACTGTTGCTGGGTACAAGTGTGTGGCAAGGCGCCTGTGTAAATGTAGTCCAAAACAAGACCCAGTACAGAGCCAGACAGATATGATGCCGGCAGTTCCACCAGGGCACCAGCAGAGGACAAGATAGACGCAAACACTGGACTAGAAGCTGCCAGGACGCACCTGCAGGAGCAAAGATATGCGATGCAGATGAGACATTCAACACACTATACAAAACAGAATGACACCAAGGATGAAACCAGTTTATAATGCTCACCTGTGTGCAGGGTAAAGCTGACCCGGATTCTGCGTCTGTCTGATCACGCAGTCACAGAACTGAGCTTCTTCTCTTTGGAGGCTCAGACATGCCAGCAGTGATGCTGCGTGGCTACCAGCTCTCTTGACCCAAGGTGCCACCTGGAGAGTACAGAGCTCAGTCAGTAGCAGTTATTGCTGTTCAGACAACAAGATTTAACAGAGGCAGGGCGCTTGATAAAGCCCAAATGCAATCCACTGTCAGTGTTGTGCCTGAACGCGTTTAAATGAACGATCGTTCATGAACTCGTTCATATTTTGGGCGAACGTGAACTGAACGTACTGTATTCTGCCTGATGAACGTTATTGTGAACGCGTTCATTCTGGCGTTTGTGAACGGCGCGTTCACCCAGTTTAACTTCGTTCAAGACAGCGCCAGATTCCTTCGAGCCTTCCAGGCAAAAACCGGCTAAAACACACCGTGAACAGGCCTTAATATGTAGCAGAAAAACACCCAATCAGGCTGTTGTGTATAAAAAGGACGCTGGACGAGAGGTTTGTGCATCTCGCTTCACTTTCGCTCAAAACGAAACTTAACTATTTCAGACAGAAACAGCTGCATACCAAACATGCACTGGGGCATTACCAAACGAACACAGATTAATTCGTCCCGAACAGACATAACAGTTTTAAACCCAAGAAACAGCTGATCACAGCAGTCAGTCCATCACTTCATCCGCGGACATTAAGATGAACTACTGAACAGCCGCTGAGATCCAGGAGATGCAGCGTCTCGTCGGTCTCTGTAGCTGTTTGGTTGTGTTAGCTTGATGTTGTGTCGGCAGGCTAAGGACGGTCGCTACTTTCAAATTAAAAGCCCCCCGCTAAGAACCCAGTTCTAAATTCCAATGGGGTGCAATGTAAAGGTCTTATTTTGAAGTCAAATTCGCTGTCAACTGTTCACAGCCAAACTTCGAGCTTCACGTCACGTCACATGTTTACGCCTACCTCAGAGGCGGCTTTTGGAAAAGGAGGAATATTACGCCTCGGTTTTAGAAAGACAGGCCGGCACATTGCCGTCCTTACCTTGGAGCAAATGTGCCGCCTTTTCTATCTACAAAGGGTTACTGGCAACACCAGCCAGCAGCCACCACAGAGTCGCACTGCCGCATGCGCATGTGCTCAGCATGGAGGCAAAAACAAATGAAGGCTTCACATCTGTTTTTTTATTGTGATATATCTAAAAAGTTTTGGAGTGTTGTTGAATCTAATTTTTTTTATGCGGCTAACTCTGTCCATTCTCTTACCCTGAAACATGTTATTTGCTACTATATTAACCTAGACGATAATGCTCTTGAACACATGATGAACTTTGTTATCCTATGCAAAATGTTCTATTCTCAAACAAAAATTTGCAAAATTACTACCTAAATTTGCTCCTTTTCTCCTGGAACTGAGCTCTTTGCTTAAATCTCTGATTTTGTTAAATAACAAAAAAAGTAACACCTTACTGAGTCATTATGAAAAGTTTTTCCCTGAAGCCACTGTATGAACTATCTTTTCATTTATTTTTTATTTTCCCTTTCTTCTTCTTTTTTAAAATTACTTATTATTTATTTACTTATTTATGTATTTTTTAATTTTTTATTTGTACTCTATCCTGTACCACAAACCTGAAACGGCACATTAAACTAAAGCACCCGGCGAGCCTTTCCAAGGTCTGTGCAAGTGAATAAAAAATCAAAAGACACGGCAACGGTGAGCCAAAACAGATCCTCTACCACCCAGATCACATTAACGGTGTGCAGTAGCGGCTTCGCTGTCTTCATCTCCCAGCCGCAGCTGGACAACCTGGTTTTGCAGTATATTGTGGGAGAGCTGCAGCTTCAGTGTTAAAACTGATAAAATAATAGCTGTCTGTGGTTCTATATGGGCTGTGGCAATAATATTGAAACATAATAGCTCACATCAACATATTGAAAAAAAAAAAGAACTATGAACTAGTTCATTTTTGGAACTGTAAACTTAGTTCAAATTTTTGAATTATGAACTATGAACTGAACTAGTTCATTTTAAAATTTGTGAACTGAACTTTGAACTAGTTCATGTAGACAGTGAACTTTCCCAACACTGACTATATTAACCTAGAAGATAATGCTCTTGAACACATGATGAACTTTGTTATCCTATGCAAAATGTTCTATTCTCAAACAAAAATTTGCAAAATCTCTACCTAAATTTGCTCCTTTTCTCCTGGAACTGAGCGCTTTGCCTAAATCTCTGACTTTGTTAAATAACAAAAAAAGTAGCACCTTACTGAGTCATTATGAAAAGTTTTTCCCTGAAGCCACTGTATGAACTATCTATTCATTTATTATTTTATTTTTCCCTTTCTTCTTCTTCTTTTTTAAAATTACTTATTATTTATTGACTTATTTATGTATTTTTTTTATTTTTTATTTGTACTCTATCCTGTACCACAAACCTGAAACGGCACATTAAACTAAAGCACCCGGCGAGCCTTTCCAAGGTCTGTGCAAGTGAATAAAAAATCAAAAGACACGGCAACTGTGAGCCAAAACAGATCCTCTACCACCCAGATCACATTAACGGTGTGCAGTAGCGGCTTCGCTGTCTTCATCTCCCAGCCGCAGCTGGACAACCTGGTTTTGCAGTATATTGTGGGAGAGCTGCAGCTTCAGTGTTAAAACTGATAAAATAATAGCTGTCTGTGGTTCTATATGGGCTGTGGCAATAATATTGAAAAATAATAGCTCACATCAACATATTGAAAAAAAAAAGAACTATGAACTAGTTCATTTTTGGAACTGTAAACTTAGTTCAAATTTTTGAATTATGAACTGAACTAGTTCATTTTAAAATTTGTGAACTGAACTTTGAACTAGTTCATGTAGACAGTGAACTTTCCCAACACTGTCCACTGTAATAGTCCGTCTTTTCTGTGTTAACTTTTATTGGGTTCGAACCGATTTAAGGGTTTTCTGATTGTTCTATAGACTTGACATGCACCATGGGTTGCTGCTCAAAACTAAAACAGGTGTTTAGGGTTTCCAAGGCAGTGAACGCTACTACTGATCAAAACCTTGTGTCCATACCTTGTGCCAGAACGAGCGTAAAAGTCAAACAATATAAGCAGGCGCCTTCTCTTTTGCGCAGCAGTTTAAATCATGTCGAGACATTCATTGACAAGGTTTACCAGTTTTCTCTACTTGTAGCAAACCTGACTTATCAGTAAACATATAGTCACACAAGTCACTGCATTTGTACAGACTGCTAGATGATCTCCATCAAGAAGAAATAAAAATGATCTTACCTCCATGTTGTATTGAGAGCACAGCAACAAAATCCTGCTATCCTCTGTTGAGCAGTGAGCAGTGTGAAGCTCCCTGTGTGAAGTGTCCCGCCAGTGTCTTCCTTGCAGTTGAATGGAGAAAGGAAACTACATGGAAGCTATATAGTGCCAGTCTACGCACACTCTCGTTCGGAAAACAATCACACGCTTTTCATATTGGGAGCTGGGCGTGACGCGGAAGGACAGGTGCCTATAAGAATCGCTGGGGTCTAACGTCAGAGTTTCCATGGCCCGTTATGGAGAGGCTCTGAGACCAGCCCCCTGGAGCGCCAACGGGAGACCACAGAACTGGAGATGGTAGAGTCAACGTTTCTATTCACGTCAAGAGAAGTTGGCATGAGGAAAGGCGTTTTTTGAATTTCACAAATATGCATGTTTTTCACCAAGCTGTTCTTATAAAAAATGAATTGAGTACAGGCCAGTGTCTGTCATACAACCTTGAAATAAATGAGCTGATTCTCTATGAAAGCTTCCCTTTTTGTATTTTTCCTGCATGAAGGTCAAAGGTCATGGTCTGTTACAGAATAGTTCATGGTCTCACTACAGTGAGTGTGAGCTGTGGGGATTGGAGGAGAAACGAAACACTTGAAGCCAGAATCTACACAGCGGTGCATCTGTCTGACCGATCATGTCTGTCTGCTCTAACTCTACAAGAGAAGGCTTCTCCAGTGTCACGACTATGAGACGCCCCCCCCCCAGCTGACGCTTTGTTGACAACTCCATACTAAGCCATCTCTCCACCCTTCCACACCATGTGCTTGTCATGCCTCTTAATCTGTACGGCACTCTGATGTTACAGCCATGGTACGAGCTGCCCACCACGCAGTATTTCCCTGGAAACTGTGCAATGGAAACACTACTTCAGCACGCACACATCGCATCGTGTCCTTATTCTATGAGTCTTGTGGCGTGAACTTGTTACAAATGTTACCAAGTTTGGTGCTTAATAAAAACATGCCCAGCATATGTGTAAATGGAAAATATGTACATCATTATTGCAAAGCATGTATATAAAAAAACATAGATGAGTAAGAAAACACTTCCTTTTTAGGTGTACTACCGATTTAAAAACACTGACAGAGAACATTAAAAGAGGCTTATTTGTTCACTCTAAAATTAAGACTTGAACTTCAGTTGTAATTTTTAATACAGTAAAAGAACACAACATATTGGCCATATAGTGCGGTTTGCCTAATTTATAGTGTAAGTGTAATATATTTTTAATTTACAATGGTGCTTGGTCCCTGCAGTGGTAAAGGTGCTATTCCAGTTGCGAACCATTCTCTGTTTCTTCCCATTTTTGTTCCTGTGATTTGCTACAGACTAACTATCAAATAAAGACAAAACCCCAAAAATAAACAAACACTTTTAATTTAAAAATTCAGATGCACCCTTCTATGAAAAATAAATGTAATGATGATAATAACTAACTAACTGGGTACGAGGCCTGGCTTGGTACGAAGCTTGTATGTTCTGTGAAGAACTGGCAACTTTTCCAGGGTGTACCCAAATATCGGCTGGGATCAGCTTCAGCCCCCGTGCCCTGAAAAACGATAAGCAGTAAAACATGATGGATGGTATTAATTGTGTTATATAATAAGCTGTAATGACAGGCACACACACAAAGTACAAGGTGTATGCTGGAGAGACAGTGGCTTTGAGTATTTCCATTGGTGACATAGCTCACGTACTGTACAGGTTGCTAAGGAGAGAGGGTCTCCCTTGGCACACACAGCGGCAACATTTGGAAACATCACACTCTGGTTCTGTATTTATACTACAGCTAAATGCAGAAGGCCAAATTAGGAAAAAAGGGGGTCAAAACACTACTCATTTAAAACTATTATTATTTTAGTTAATGACTAACGTGGTTCCTGAATCAGTTAAAAACTAAAATAGTTCAAAGAGCTGTAGTAGCAAAAAATCAGGACAACATAGGAAAAAGTCCGAAAAAACAGCCAATGCCAACAACCTGCCTCGTTATACACTCACACTTAAAAGGTATTTTTTTCAGTGCATGGGTATTTTCCTCTAGCGCCACCATCAGGCAGGTCTTTATACTCAAATCTTATAAACCCCTGAATGGGCTAATTGCCCAAAAAGTGTGTGAACCAACACTCATGGTGGTTATATATACTGACACTCGAGGTTATATTTACTATTTTTACGACTGAAGCGACTGCAGCCAAACATCTCTGGCAGACACACACCAAATATCAAAATGAGACAGCTTTAAGTGGTTGAGTACTCACATAGCTAACGTTCCATCCTACTGTATCTGCAAGCACAAGGTACACATCCTTTTCTGTACAGACATGCATGCATAAGAAGGATTCAACACGATGTCTCTGCCAGCAGAAGCACTGCAAGAACACTGCACATAGACAGGTATTTTGCAAAATTCGCATAATTTTTAGGGACTGGTGCTCTTCACAGGTGTAACATAGCTCAGTGGCTTATACATTACATCTACCGAAAGACTTATGTTCAAGTACACAGCATGAAATTCAGTCCAAACGACAACAAAAGACAGGGTTTGATAATGTTGAGAAGTCTAATGGAATCATGACTGTCATCTGTTCATCGCTTACCACGACTGCTGATGAAAATGTGACTCATGCAGAAACCACGTACACAGATGTGGTTGATTAATCCAACGTTTGTTCACATAATTACATTCTAATAATATATGCCACAGATAACATTAGCTAACAAAGCCATAACTTCCTCACTCTCACCCAACTTTTTTGTCAAAAGTTGACAGAAAAGTTAAAGAACTACAGGACAAACTGAAATTTTGACTAATGATGGCATTAGTATAGGAAAAGGCCCAGAGTCATTAAAGCACTGGGTATCATACATTTACATATTTTTAAAAAATGTGCCAATTCCGCATGTAGATGAGATCTCAGTCTGGACCAATTGACTGCCTGAGAGACAGTCTAACATCGAACCTATGCCGCCATCCTTGGAAACACCCTGCACGCCAAGCCGTCAGTAAATGACCATGATGTAATGACAAAATTGACCTCATGTGGAACCGCAGGTGTCCTCCAAGAATATCTTCCATGTTAAAAATGTACATATGGCACCTCAAATAAAAACCATGAAGTAGCACGATGAAACATCGGCCCAGATACGCCAGCTAAGTACATACCAACCCTGCTTTTGCAACACATACAGTACGAGGTTCCAGCTGTTTGTTTCTTGTCCCAGTTCCATTTTTACACATGTAACATCATCTTCACCATGCAAGCTCACACATCCAGAACATTGTAGTCATGATATTTGGTATCATGCTATTCTTAGCTCCCTGGCATGGCACAGTACACACTCATCGCTGCATTAACACCCCAGTGGAAAACACACACAGTAGCTCTGGACAGCGGGTCAACTTAAGGACTTGGCTGCCAGCAGAAGTACCAGGCAGCAGAGTGATTCAAATTGGGCTGGGAAGCATTCAAGCGCAACACAGCATCTTGTTGGGGTTATGATGCACATCATATATTTAAAATGTCCTTGGTTCAGATTCAGCTGGGATCCCTTGTTCCTAATCATGCCGGTTTTTCTTTATTATTTCCTCTTGGCACATACTATCTATTTATAAACGTTCAAAGAATTATAAATAATTAAAGCTGCAAGCAGCAATGATCGGTATGTCGTGCTGTGGTGCTGTCGGTGGGATGCAGATGTCTGCATGTTCACGCCTTAACTGGACGTGTGCAAACTTTGCAGAGTTTGCCTGTACATACAAAATGGGAAAAGCCATTAGGGGGCGCTCTATTGATCTGTTGTGCCGCACCTGAGGGGAGTTGCGGTATTAAATTAAAGTACTCTTGAGTTTGAACCTACGTGCCAAATTTGGTGAGTCTGTGAACATCCTAAAGTCCTCTAAACAGTGTTGAAAAATGAAAATCAGTGCACGACTTCCTGTTGGGACAAAAATTTCCTCAAAATGAATTCAGGGCTGTATCGATGAGACCTATGAGTCCTGCAAATTTCGCATGACCCGGCGTTAGGGGGCGCTAAGGAGTCCCCTTGGCCACAACCACACCCAATCATGTTGAATCATAATTTTTTTCACCAGATGTGACGTGTGTGCAGAGTTTTATGAGTTTGGGGGTGCATTTAGACCTCCAAACGTGCTTCTTTCGACAGAAGAAAAACAGTAAACTAGAAGTACTTCAAACTTGCACTTAAATACAGTACTTAAATAAATCTACATAGTTACATTCCATAGCTGAGTGTTGGTATTCACTCATAGAGGGTTAAGACTCTAAAGCTTAATGTTGCCCAGGTGTCCCCAGTGTTTGGAGACATCTGCTTGTACTGAAAACAGTGATATATAAGTCCGGTATCTCTCCCTCTTATGTTCCTCTGACTTGACGCTGCTGCACTCTGGAGTCTGCAGCGGACTTATCCATGGTGTTGAGATTGCATGAAAGAAATAACAGATGAGGTCGCTGTGAGAAAATGTGACAGCATGCAGGCCTGACCCTTGAAAACAAACATCAAATAAGAGATAGCTCAGTGTACTTAAAGTATGAAGTTGTGTACTCATTGTGCAGTGATAGATCGTAAAGAAACTTCCCCAGTTAATTGCTTAAATTAAGACAAGAAAAAAAAAATCTACATTGATCTAAAAGTCAGGTTCAAAATCCTCATTTCATACGTTGATGTAAGATTTTTTACAAAGAGAATTTTGGAGTTCTCTGTTCATTCCTGTGTAAATCAGAAAGTAATGTAAAGTTTGGTTTAAGTGAGACATCATTGAGATGACAACCTTTAAAGATCTGAAATGCAATATTCCATACATTTTAATTACTTTAAATTGAGACATTTCTAGTAAATCACAATTATTTAATGTTATGTATAAATATGCGAGAACATTTCTGATTAAAAATACACATATACAGATCATAAATCTGAACTTTGTGTGGCGGGCGGTTAGAAGGTTGACCATCGAGGAGCCAACAACGCCACCCTGGGAATTTCACCCAAGGAATAGTAATTTACCTCAGACTAAGACTGATATTCAAAGGCACAGAGGTTCATTATACTACGAGGCGAGCGACATGGTTCCATTAAACAATTCTTTATTTTAAAACACACAATACTAATAAAAATGTCAGGAAAACCAATCAATTACGGAGGAGGGCAAAAGAAATGGCCGAAGCTGAGGCTTACCAGTGGAGAGGTGGGCCACCAGGAGTGAGGT
Organism: Diplodus puntazzo; assembly: GCA_963678695.2. NCBI lineage: Eukaryota > Metazoa > Chordata > Actinopteri > Spariformes > Sparidae > Diplodus > Diplodus puntazzo. The sequence continues at coordinate 9,553,435 of OZ023155.1, read as the reverse complement.
ATCCAGAAGGGAGTCTCACACACACACACACACACACACACGCACACACACGCGTCAAGGATCACACCAGGGGCTGACAACACAGCACACAGGGGAGACACCACCATAGGCAGCTTCTAAGACGGAAAGGGAATAAAAAACAATTAATAGGACATCTTTAGAGAATAAAAATACTATAATGCACCAAGTAGTAAATTCAAAACTAAATGTCGGTTGATAACTAGTGTACCAGGCCTCATGCCCGTGATAAATGACAATGTAAATGATGAAAATTGAATTAACAGCAAAACAATGAAAGAAATAAGACACAGTTAACAAAACAAACACAAAACCAGATCAATGGTGGGGCTAAACAGCCAGGTATGGATAAATGAGAAATTACACAACGAAATGAGAAAGGAAATAACCAGAAAAAACTACTCAAGACAATATTAAAGGGATAGAGGCTGCCAGCCAGTTGGAAATTAAACAACCACAATAAAAAGCGGGGGGCTTACCGCTGACACACTACACTAAAGTTGCCATCCGTCCCGTTTTTACCAGAATTGTTCAATTTTTCATCACTTGGCTAAACTTTGACTGACGAGAGCTGATGTGTCCAGCAGCACGTCACTCTGGGACTGAGGTTGTAACCATAGTAACGGGCATGCAGTTTATTTTCCCTGTCCATCCGGTCATTGCGGAACTGACGATGCATTCAGGTGCGCTCTCAGAGAACAGGAGATGGGAGTTGTCAAACCTGGGGGGAATGTGTCAAGCAGGCGCCATCTACTGGACGCGATATTTTTTTTTCGTATGAGAAGTCTGGGAATCCGTCATCTGAAGGCGCTACGTGATTGGCTGGTGCTCACAGACAGCCCAGAGAGACGTTTTCTCTATCGCCAGCAGCAGAACACAACAATTACGAACAAATACGAAACATGGCATTTGCAGAAATTAAAACTATTCATGTGGATAAACAATGCCACCCTGCTGTCCCGAATGCTTTGTAGGTATCTCGTCTGAATGGGTGATCCAGCAAATGATGGCATATTTCAACTCAGAAACTCCAAAATACATATATTTACAGATTTATATTTCATACAGACTGAAGACATTACATGTATTTACAGATTTATTATTTCAAGCAATCAACTCAGAAACTCCAAAATACATATATTTACAGATTTATATTTCATACAGACTGAAGACATTACATGTATTTACAGATTTATTATTTCAAGCAATCAACTCAGAAACTCCAAAATACATATATACAGATTTATATTTCATACAGACAACAGACATGACATGTATTTACAGATTTATTATTTCAAGCAATCAACTCAGAAACTCCAAAATACATATATTTACAGATTTATATTTCATACAGACTGAAGACATTACATGTATTTACAGATTTACTATTTCAAGCAATCAACTCAGAAACTCCAAAATACATATATACAGATTTAATTTCATACAGACAACAGACATGACATGTATTTACAGATTTATTATTTCAAGCAATCAACTCAGAAACTCCAAAATACATGTATACAGATTTATATTTCATACAGACAACAGACATGACATGCATTTACAGATTTATTATTTCAAGCAATCAACTCAGAAACTCCAAAATACATATATTTACAGATTTATATTTCATACAGACTTTAGACATGACATTTATTTGCAGACAAGAATTAGTATTGAACAGGGGACTCCAGATTCATTCCAATAAAATAAAAGGAGAGTAAAATTTCATTTGCAGTGTTAATTATAGTGCTGTAAAAGTAGTGGAATGTCTAACTACGATACATGATCTTAAAAAGTATGAATATATGAGTCAGTATAATTTTTTCCTGGGAAAGATACACAGGTAGCATGTATTCATGAAAACATAAAGTACATCTTTCATCTCGCAGACACATTCCCCCAAACAAAAGGATGCATTAATCTCTGGTACTCACTGCTCTTTACCTCTGTGCTGCATCTTGTTAAACTGGTGACGATTCACTAAGAGCAAAAAAGGTAAGAGTGGTGTTAATATGTGCTAATGTGTGGTTGTAATATGTGCTAATAATAATAATAAATAATTAAAGCTGCAAGCAGCGATGAACAGGCCCTCGCAGGCTGCATGTGTCGGGCGGCGGCGCTGTCGGATTGCACACTCACCTGTTACTTGCATGTCATGATGGGGAGAAAACAACCAGTAAACGTCATGTCACTGGGATGTTGTTTGTCTGACTTCCTGTGTCCAGTGGGTGGCGCTATGGATATCACACAGTATTGCTGCACAGATATATTCAGGGCGACTCCCTCTACATTCCTGATAAATTTCGAACGAGATAGGAAAATGTATGTTAACTTTATGAGGACTTGATGGTTCACGGCGAAGGATTTAAATGGCCGACACCACCACGGCAAGCAGGTATGTCGGGCTAAGGCGCTGTCAGAATGCGCACTCACCTGTTACTTGCATGTCATGCTGGGGAGAAAACAAGCAGTAAATGTCATGTCAATGGGATGATCCTGTGTCCAGTGGTAGGCGCTATGGATATGACACAGTTTTGATGCACAGATATATTTAGGGCGACTCCCTCTACATTCCTGAGATATTTGGCGCAGATAGGACATTGTACGGTGAAGTTACGAGGACTTGATGCTTCATGGCGAAGGATTTAAATGGCTGGCACCACCACGACCAGCGGGATGTTGGAAAATGGCTTCCACCATCCCGCCTTCAAAGTATCGTTTGATCTATTCAGGGCGACTCCCTGAGGACTTGATGCTTTACGGCAAAGGATTTGAATTGACCGCTCCACCGCGGCCAGCAGGTATGACGTAGGATAAAGATTTCCATAACTTTTCATCTTCAAGGTCAGAGGATGATACTGGCAATATTTCAAAATGGCGGCCAACATCAAAATGGCCAACTTAGTATTAATGCAGAGATTAATTCAGAGAGACACCCTCTACACTTATGAGCAGTTTGGTGTGGATAGGAAATTGCATGTTGAAGTTATAAATGCTTGATGGCGAGGGGAAAAAAAATGGTTTCCACTGCCCTGCCCACTAGAGTATGATGTAGCTGAGAGATTTCCATAACTTGTGTTCTTCAAGGCATGAAGATGATAACTGAGTTAATTAAAAGACTGGTGTTTGAGGTCTAGGACAAGATAGCTTTCAAAGTAGGCATGAATTTGCGAAAAATGCCGCCACACATCAAAATGGCTGACTTCCTGTTGGAGTGACGGTATCGGTCCCCCAGACTTTTGTGTGCGTCTGCTCATTATGAATCTGCTTAACGAATGTCGTTCGTCTATGCGCATGTGGAAGGCAGGGAAGACTAGGGGGCACTACAGAGCCTGCAGGTCACTGTTTTTGGTTTTTAGAGAGGGGTAGCTAGTAAACTCACAGTCCTGTACACTATGAGTCACTATACTGTGTATTACGTTACATTTTTGTCATTTTTGGAATTGTTACCGCATGCCTGGATTTATAGTCATTTTTTGTTATTGTTGTTTTAACTTATTTTTTTACAAGTAAATATAGATATGCCTATAGGAAAACATATGTACAAAATACAAAGGGTAGTGAAGCAAATTGCTTCATTTCTGATTCATTCTTTTCTGACAAGTGTGAAAAAAGGAACCAAAATCTAAGATTAAAGTTAATAATTTGTGTACCACTTCCTGTTGTTAGTGTTTTTAAAATGGGTGTTAAGAGTGACAATGTATGCTTTCAGAGTGACAACTGTTGCCAGGGTTACAGACAATGGACAGGTCTCGACCTATGGTTGATAGAAAAAAAAGGTGAATGTGACATGTGTCCAGGAGATTGTTTATTTCAAAATCGCATTCTGAAACCAGAGACATGAATAAGAATTGTCCCACTTTTGCTGCTGTGGTCACTCTGCTTTGGTATAACTCATTCTACCGTAAATGTTTGTGAATATCAAGCAGCTGGACTGCTATATGTGCAAATAGCAGAAGGAGGGGAGGTGAGGCTTCTCCTGCAGTGCCTTTCAAACAGCCTCTCTCCTTTCTTTACTGTTTAATATTCTGTATGTACGCTATTCTTAGATATTTCAGCACAGAGTTGGAGTACCGACAACAGTGCTGCCAGCAGTTGCAGCAGCAGTTGTAGCGCTATTTATAAAACAAAGGTAGGTCTAACTTGTTCTGTCAGTGTGGAATGCATTCAGGAAAAAAAACCCTTTGAAACAATTAAAGTACATCTACAACAGATCCTGTCAGACCGAGTCAGAGAACAGATCTCTGGACCAATCACAAGCCTCATTCTCGTCATCAAGGGGGTAACGATTTGATGCATCCAAACTCCTCTTTGCAACAATGTCACTATCTCCTGTTTGCACCAGATCTTTCTGTGATGATGTGAGACTTTGATCCAACAGAGTTCTTTTACATCTTACTCCAACTCCCCACTGCCCTTCCCGAGTGGAACCCAAAGTACTGTCATCAGTCAGCCTTCTTCTTCTGAGCTTCACACTGTGTTGTGTTGTAACAGCAGGAGTGGGAGGAACAATAATCTCTTCACTGTCTTCAGACTCACACACAGTCACATCACAAGCACTTGAGTCACATTTGTGGCTGATCCCTCGTGTTGAGGCTGTCTTTAAAGCCCCTCTCTGGACCCGCTGAGCCAGAAGATGGATTTTATGCTTGTCTGGTTTCCAGAAGCTCCTTTTTGGTGTAAATCTGTGGCTGCTGGATGTCGTCCTCCATAACTGGTTTTCTTTTGTAGACTCTCCGTCACACTGGCTTAGTTGGTTACCACCGACACAGTAAAACCTACTAAGAGGAGTGGTGTTTTTGGTCGCCCTTTTACTGTCCAATTCAGGCAGATTTCTGTTAAAAGCACAAGAATCTTGACTTAAAGTCAAGGTTCTGTGCGAGTAGGCCGGTGATCTTGATACAACAGCTCCTTTTACAATTGGGGTGGATTGAGAAGGAGGGACAAAGTCAAGATCTTGTGTGCCTAGTGGAATTGAACTGTCTCTGTTAGTGCATTTATTATGTTTTGGTCTCTGTTTGTCCAGTGTTGAACGCACAGGACAAACTTCTGTGGTTATCCTGACAGTGTCTTCTTGTGCAGTGAGTGTGGTTAAGTTTATATCGGTCATAAGCGAGCTACTGAAGAGGTCTGCCGAACAATCGTAGGCATCCCCTTCAAGCTGCTCTTCTTCGTTTTCAAAAGACAGCAAACTAGCTTTCTCATCTTCCTGATTACACTCAAGGAGACAAATGTTTATGGCCGTACTCTTGTTTGAACATCCAACAGGGTTCTTACACACCTGCTCAGATAAATCATGTCTGCCACCTCCATTCTCCAAAAAGTCAGTAAGACTTTCAGAGAAAGGCAAATCCTCCCAATCCAAAGAGCTTGGCAAAAACGTTTTGTTGACTTGTCTGGTTATAAAACATTTCCCCTTGGAGTTGCTGTGGTCAGGCGGGGAGGGACTGAACCATTTGTCCAGGGTGGGGGTCTTTCCAACAGCCTCCTCAATGGACGGGTGTGAGTATTTGGCAAATGATGGATGAGTGTAAGAACTGTACTCCAAAGACAGAACAGGTGAAGGCATCGCCTCTTCCTCAACTTTACGGTCCTCCAGGCAGGCGGCCTGTGAACGATGTGGTGTTTTAAAGTTGTCTGTCTGTCGGCTGTTCTCACCACCACTGTCCTGGGAACCGCATCCTTCCTCCTGCTCCGCTGATGAAGTCACAAGTCCTAGTGATTGTTGCCATGGAGGTGTTGGAGCAAGGGTGCTGTCTTGTGATCTAGAATCAAGTCAAATGCAACTGTCAAGAAATGTCACAAAAATGCACAATTTATACAGTGACACCACCTGACACAACTTATTGTCATTACCTCAGTAGTGACTGGGAATAAAGACCTGGCGCACAAAGTGTGACATCGTTGAAGCTTCTGGCTTGAGACTGATGAGGAAGCAGCAGCAGGGTTGTTGCTGGGGGTCTGGAGGTTTTACTGGGATCAGTGGATGCAGCTTTCTGAAGAAGGATCTGATAGTAACTGACCACTGTGCAACCTCCTAGGCCTGTAGCTTTGGAGAGAATCATCTGACTGGCAATAAAGTGAGGCGTGTCTTTGCTGCTGGAGCCATTCCCAACAGGTTCTCTTAGCCAAGGCCTACTTCCTGTTTCGGGCAGCTGAAGGACACAAACAAGAGCAGGGATGGTCGAGAATAAACTGCCGATGTAAACAAGACATTTTGGAAATGTTGTTTAAATACGTATGATTATAGCTTGACCAGAACTGGATTTTTGAGGCCAACCCTAATATCGAAATTTGTGTGTTTATATCAGCCAATAGTAATTTTTTTTAAACATTAACAAACAGTTTTACATTACAAACACCTTAGATTTTATCCAGGCTAGTAGCAAGACTATGAATGCCAATGTTAGTCTGTCAGCTGGTGAGTCAACCAGACTGAAATAGCTCAACAACATATAATTACGGCCACATAAACTTTGTACAGATATTCTTGGTTCCCAAAGGATGAATAATACTGACTGTGTTATTCCAAAACTTACTTATTTTGTGAAATATCTGATTACACAAACAAATTATACAAAAACAGAGGACACTGTAAATGCACTACTGCATTTGAAAATTCATGAAATTGTACAGTTACCTCTGTTCATGTTGGTGGGAGTGCACATCTGGCAGGTTTGTGTGCTTCTTCTCTTTGAACTCGTATGATAACAACAATAATAACAACAACAATAATAATAATAATAATGATAATAATAATAATAATAATAATAATAATAATAATACATATATAAATTGGCAGTACTTGTTTAATATTTAAATCAACCACGAAAGGTGGATTCAAGCTGCCAGTGGCTAATCCAGTTTAGACTCTAAGACCATTGGTAGTTTGGAAAACAGTCTTCTAAGGTCGAGTCAGTTAATAAAAAAATCATCTAAAACATAATCAGAAACAAAAGTTTGTTTGTGTAAGTTGATATACGCTTAATAAAAATATTCTTTGTGAAGGTTTCTTGATGTCTGTCAACGTGTTACGCAAGTCTCTGGGGAACACACACAATAATATTTGGAAACTAACCTATCCAATTTCTTGTCCTGGTACAAGCGTAACTCATTTAGACATCGCAATCGTACCTTTAAACCGAAAACGAAATGTCTGCCGATGAAACAGTCCTCAACAGACTTCAGCAACAACGTGGATCTGGTTGATGGTCCGACTGGTCCATCCAAGTCCTCCACTAACCTACACAAATTACAGACACGACAGAAATCAACAAGCTTATTAAATGTGCCACACGGGTGCTGGTTAAACCCACCTCGCTAAACCCAACACTTTCTTTGTAGTACGGGCCTCATTGTGTGTAGGAAGCAATCCACAAAGAAACAAAATAATAATGATAATAACTCGAGAGGTCACTGACAACAACCTTGTAAGGTGCTCCATATGCAGTCTAGATATTCAGCTGTTAGTGCAGCATTTAACTTTTCCTGAAATTAAATAAAGCTGGAATAATACACACAAATCATGTGCATAAGTTACACCAGAGTGATACATTGCAGATATCTGGAGCAGATAAACGATAATTCTCCATGCTCACCTCTGTAAACCGCTTGCATGAATGCCAAAGAATGGGTTCAAGCAGGCTCCAAATACTGTTACTCCAAATATACACCTGTCCCGGGCCACCTTCAATGAGAGGCGATACCTGTGTTCAACCTGCTCCTTTAGACAGCTGTAGCCACACCTGGAACATCTGCACCTGTGGTGGAAAACACATACACATGTGAGCATGTAAAAGAGTAAGAGGAGTATTTGTTCACTTGCTGGCTTTCATTTACAGGGAAGTCGGTCAGTTTCCACTGTTTCCGCTTTACAAATCACACAAACGAGGCTTTCCCGTTGTTTGTTTGTGTCGTTACCTCGTCGGGTCCTGCTGTTCGACATCAACCCTCGACAAACAGCCTCTGCAGCAGGGATAAAACAGGCGGGCATCCTGGACGGACAACACAACACAGTCCACCAGAGCCCGTCTCACAGACATCCGGATCTCTCTCAGCCGTTGCTAACGCTAGCAGGCTAACCGAAGACTTCTCACAACATACAGGAGAGTCATAGCAACACAATTATCACAGCAGCAACCAAAAGCAGGGGACCAAATGTGCTCCAAAGCTTTTCAAAAACAAACACAACAGGTTAATTTGTACTCATGAACTTTGCTCTCGTCTACAAGCTGAATCCAGTGCTTCTTCTCCTTGTTGTGACTCACCGGCGGTCGGTCTGCCCGCTGGTAGGCGCGTTACCGCCACCTGCTGGTGTGAGAGTGAAACTGCAGGTCTGCCGGATGAGAAAAAAACGATTTCTCTGAGAAAAAACACATGAAAAACGTTTTTGTATGTGGTATGTTTAACGCACTTTACAACTGGACGATAAGGATAGTTCGTTGTCTTTTTCGGTCTAAATTTTGACCCCCCAAAAAAGTGCAGTGCCCTTACAAAAAAAAAAGTCAAAATGCAAAAATAAATAAATAAATCCCATGCCCATATCAGCTGTAAATCACATTGCCTTTGATAGATGGGTCATTTAAAGAGACTACATGGTGCAAATACATGATTATTTGTATGTCATCAACAACTGAGTCATGGATGGGGGGGTGATGTCATAACAACACCAGGGCATGTTATTCCGGTTATACCACACAAAACCACAATGAGTCTAGCGTTCCTTCTGCTGGAGGAGGAAATGGGAGCTGAGATCTCTTAGCACTGAATTAGTGGCTCAACAATTACAGTAAGAGCTTTTCCATAAAGAGTAGGAGGAACATGGAGAGAGAGAGGGAGAAAGGAGAGGCCGCTGTTGACATCAGACGGAACATGGCTGTGATGGATTGTTGTTTTAGAAGGAAACACGCACGGATCTAACTCGTCCCAGCATGAAGTCGACGAGGTAAAGTCGATACTTCTCTACTTTCCCACCTAAATAATCTCACCCGTCGCTTTTGAGCCTGTTTTTCTGTTGTGTTTCACCTCCAGGAGAGTTGGCGCACTGTGCGTCGTCCTGCTTGTTGCAGGAAACATTACGACGTCTATCGCTCTCTCTGGTACGTTCAGCCCGGTGGACACAGACGGCTTTAAAACATGATTTATGTGTGAAATTAAATCTAATCGTGAATCTCCCGGTGTTGTGTTCGTTTCGTACAGTTGTCCAACATCTCGATTGTACCCACGACTTCGACACGATGTCCTGCGACTTTGACGCACCAACCTGCTCTGAATACAACCTGACGCTCCAGTGCCTCAGCTTTAATGAGTAAACTGATTTAACAGACATAAACAACAAACTTCTGTTTATTTATTTTGTAGTTCTTCTTGAGAAATCAAATGTTAATAATCATTAATTTCACTAGAATATTCAGTAATGCATTTATATACAGTGTGTTTATATATATGTAAAGTTGAGGCCAAAATTATTAGCCCCCCTTATGAAATTAGACAAAACTCCTGATTTCTCCATGGAAGTGACCATTAACAGCAAGTGTTTATAGTGTATTTGTTTCCAAAATAACAAAGACAAAATGTCCACTAAGTTTGATTAGGATATTTTATTGATACACTGAGTTGAAACAAGAAAGGGCAAAAATGAGATGTTCAAAATTATTAGCCCCCTGGCCATTAATAGTCAATAGTGTACCGTTTCTGAGCAACAACTGACAACAACATTAGTAGTAGTTCTTTACTAGGTTGGCACAGGTCTCCTGAGGGATTTTGGCCCATTTTTCCATTGCAAATTGTTCCAGCTGGTCCAAATTGCGTGGTTTCCGAGCATGGACATTCACTTTGAGCATCCGCCACAGATTCTCAATAGGATTGAGGTCTGGGCTCTGTGCGGGCCACTCCAGGACCTTGGTTTGATATCCTTCAGGTACAGTTGGACAGATTTCGATGTATGCTTTGGGTCATTGTCTTGTTGGAAGACCCAGCGACGACTATGAGCAGATTTCTGCTTATAATCCCTCAAAATTTCAACATAATTTTCTCTTTTCATGATGCCATGCATCTGAGCAAGGCTCCCTTTGCCTGAGGCTGCAAAACAGCCCCATAGCATGATGTTCCCACCACCATGTTTAACTGTGGGAACTGTGTTTTTAGGGTTGAAGGCCTCTCCCTTTCTTCGCCAATCATAAGCAACATCCATGTGCCCAAATAGTTCCAGTTTAGTCTCATAAGACCAAAGCACAGACTTCCAAAACTCATCTTTACATTTCGAATGTTCATGGGCAAACCTCAGTCTGGCTATGATACGCTGCTCTTTGAGTAAAAGGGATCTTCTGGGACGATGGCCCTGAAGGCCACCACGATGAAGAGCCCTCACAACTGTGTTCCTTGAAACATCAACTCCAGATCAGCAACAATCATCTTGGCAGATGTCCGGGGCTTCTTGCTGACATCTCTGACTATTTTCCTCTCCAGAGTTCTTGAAATCTTGCGCTTATGACCACACCCAGGTTTGTTTCTTACAGAATTTGTCTCCTTGTACTTGGCAATGATGCAAAGTACAGCGGTTCGAGACATTGTGAAACGCTTGGAAATGGCAGTATAGCCTTCCCCCTTATCATGAGCCTCCACTATCTTCTTTCTGAGCTCAAGACTGATTCTTTTGACTTTGGCATGGTGAGTAAGAGTAGTCCCTCTCAATAATGTGTTCAAGTGCCCTGTTCCTTGGAGTCCTTTTATGCTGATTGAATGCTCAGGTGTTGTTAGGAAGCCAGCTGACTGTACAGGTGTGGTTTGAAAGCTGATTGGTTAATTAGGTGTGTTTTGAAAGCATACATTCACCTGGGGGTAATATTATTGACCACACCATCATGGGGGCTAATATTTTTGACCACCCCATTTTTCACTATATTTGATATAAAGCAAGCCTAAAAACATATTTTATATTCCAAAATGTACCAAAAGCTACCAAATAGCACTGGTGAATGTTTGATCATATCAGGTTTTATCAATGCTGAAAACATTGACAAGAATTTTAGGAAAATGTTCCATAATTCCTGGGGGGCTAATAATTTTGGCCACAACTGTATGTGTGTGTTAGAATCATCATGAGAAGAGGGAAATATTTAATTATCTTGTATTCCACAGCTTAGAATCGTGCATTTTTAAGCAGTGCGACAGAGGAAAGTGTTGGTGCTCTACCCAGATGAGTCTGATCTATGGGGAGACTCACAATGCAACAGTTTGGAAAGGAGCTGAAAACTTGGACTCCAAAATCATCAGTATCGCTGATAGCTGTGAGTTGACTCCCTCTTTGTTAAGTGGAAATCTGCATCTGCCTGGAACAGACTGATCCAGTCCCAGAGTATCAGAGTGGAGCGGGAGAAACTCACTTCTCTCGCCTCTTCTTCTTCTTCCACAGTCAAGCCCAGAGTCCCAACAAATGTCACAGTGAAGGAATCCAACGGGAATTTTGACGTCACCTGGAGTCTGAACATGGATCACAATCCCAGCGTCAGAGACGACTTGAAAGCTATTGTGACTTATAGTGAAAAAGAAGGGGACACACCACAGGTAACAGTGTCATGACTGAAATCATTTGTCCTGAAGATGTAGACACAGACATGGACTTTTAATTATGTCATATGTGTTTATCCATTCCAGGTATCTGAACCTTTCAAACCGACTACAGTTAATGGACTGAGATACTATGAAATAAATGGTAAACACCTGAAGCCAAGTACAACATATTTGGTCAGTGTGAGAAGTGTGTACTGGAACGACCTCCCCAGTGACAGCAGCGAAAAGGTGGAATTCACAACTCGTGAGTGTCGTCTCTACAGTCCTTTTGTCAGTTTTTGTGCAGTTTATATTTCTTTGCTGAAAAAGGTTCAGAGACCTCAATAAAAAGTGGAGGATCGACCTATTGTATAAGAGTTCAAGCACATGAAAAGTGTGAAATATACAGACACATTATTTAAAAGTCTTGGACCACTGAAAATTTCTAAATCAAGTTAGAGAGTTAACAAATAATCTTCACTTCATCTATACTGCCAGTTATTCAAAACCTGCTTCAAAATAGAAAAAGCAAATGCTGTCATGATGTTCTTCTCTACTGAGATGTGGCCGCTCAAATCTAAATTGATATTTAATCAAGGGCCACTTTAAAGATGTGATAATGCCAACAGCTGCTGATACAGTTTTTACGGATCCTGTTTCTGATTTGTAAGACTTCCTTGGTGCAAAGCTGAAGGCCCACACGACAGACTTCTCTCTAGTTTATCTTTCTTTGTTACGCCGTCTTATCTCATGTCTGTTCTAAACTTCCTTCGTACATGTTGCATTACAGCTATGTCCCCTGACGTCCCGCTCCGTGCTATCATCATCAGCCTCAGTATTGCAGCAGTCATCATCAGCGGTACCATATATGGCTGTTATGCAAAGTAAGTCGTGCAGAACAAAAAGAAAAGCTTTGTGTCTCTGTTGGTGAATAATATGAAAGGCTTAAACACAACCACCCCGCTGTTGTGTTTATGTGGTGGAGTATTATTTTTTTTACATTGTTTAATTTTTGTTTTGTTTTTGTTTTTGACTTTAGGGCCAAAACAATGTTGTGGGACTCAGTTGCCAAATGTCCAAATCCAAGACTTTTTGATATGTACCCACGCAAGGAAGAGGTAAGACACCGATGCTGATGTAGAGTCAGAGTCGGTCCTAAATTTAAAACTTGCAACTTCACATCACAACTTGCATCTGTTTGTTTCGTTTAAAGCAACATTGTGTAACTTTTTTCCCATTTAAAATACCAGCTTCAATTCAACAATTTCAGATTACCGCCACCTGGTGGTACGGAGAGTTACTTCCCCCTCATGCAGGTGCAGAACGTACAAGCTAGTTATCTGTTGTCCTTGTGGTGAACTACTCGTGCCGTGTTTTATTAAAAGAATGTGAGCTTGGTCAAAAAAAAAAAATGTCTACGCTGTTGAATAGTTTGTTTAAAATCTATCAAAAAGGACATTTATTTCTAGATTGATTCCTTTAAATGAAGTGTTCACACCTGTAGTTTCAACCCTTTTATCCTCTTTGCTGCAGGTCTTGAAGCCGGTCGGACCTGTCTTATCCCCTATCTCTGTTGAGCCTCTTATTCCAGACGATAGCAAATCATGGTCAGTATGGCTGCACCAGCAGCATCAACAATACAACGCATTTCCTTAAGGGGTTCTATGTGATGACATTGACAGGTTAAATAACAAGTAACAAGTTCTTCTCTGTTCAGGTCAAAGGGGTCACTGCATGACGGCAGCATCGGGAGCCCTCAGCAAAGCAGTGGAATCAGCACTGGCTCCTCTTGTACCAGCTATGCTATCACAGAGCCTGTTGACGTTGTAGCTGGTGTTGAGGAGGCCCTTCGTAAAGCCTTCCCCAATATAAGCCCAATATCACCTTTGACCACCAGCCCATTTCAAGAAATAAACCAAGAGATCGGTCTTTTCTCCTCTCCCTACAACCTTTGTGATGTCAGAGCTGATGACGTGAATTCTGGATCATCTGGCTGTGACAGAAAAACCTACTCCATCCTCATCCCAAACCTCCCACATCCGACTCTGCTGGAGAGCTCCGAGGTCCAGATGCAGTGTGACTCTTCGTACCATCCTAGTCAGGGTGACGTTGTGATCTGTGCTGACCAACAGGTTCAGGCTTGTCCGCTTATTACTTTCCCCCCAGCGGCCTCATCTCTTATGCCAATGGACATGTCCTATCAGCAGTGCAATTCAGATTCCGGGACATTTTCTTGTGCAGAAGACGCCAGTTTGTCCTCCAGCTCTAGCGGCACCAACCCAATTGCGTCATGTGATCCTGCATTCAGGGTTGAGAACGGGTGTGAGAGGTCTGATGAGGCGGTCGGCGATGCCGCAAAGCTAAATGGAACACATGAAGTGGCCATTAAGTGCGATGAAAATCCCTGCTACGGCTGTGTGCCCACAGTTTCACGCAGCTTCCCTCCAGTGAACGACGACTATCAGGCATTTCAAAATCTGGTGGAGCAGCCTGACATTTTGTTTGTAGAGCAGCGGAGCATTGAGGAAGAGGAGCATTTGCACAAATATCCAGAGGAATCAATCAGTGAGATGCCTGAGATGTCCTTAAACCAAGCTGTTCCAGGTTTCATTAATAATGTACAGGGTGGAAAGTGTCTCCCTGAACTGGAAAGACCTCTCCTCTCTTTGTTACCTGCTGGCCAGTCAATGCCAGCGTTCACAGAAGGCGGCTATCAAAGTGTGTAGCACTGAATGAAATTCGATGCACTCATTTTTGGGGGCTTATATATTATAAAAAATTTTGAGATATGTTGAAAATAAGAGGGAGAAGGAGGACGGATCGGACTGATGGCGTTCAAAAATCTGCACAGTGACTTCTCACCTCTGTAACGTGATTCACGTCTTTGCACTTTAAGATCAGCTGCTTTGTTTCCTCTGCAAATACATTGCAACTGTGTTTAAACACCTACGTCTGTACATAGAAATACAGAAGAAAATGTGAAAAAAAACAACTGCAGTTAGTTCATATATTTCACATATTTGATAAGTCTTTTGATTTTCACATTTAGATGGAGATAACTCATGTGGGGTCTAAGTTTCACAAGTGTCTGGAATCGTGATCTGCTCATCCATATCTCAGTGAAGTGTGATTTTACAGTGGAGCCGCTTCTTGTACAGTGTTTAATCTGTCTGTGAGCTTGATTGTATCTCAGTGTTGGGTCCCCACCACAGAAAAATTAGTCACACGGCACGTTATTCTCCTCACAGCAAACACATGTAGCTTAAAAGGAACTTGTATTTTCTGTGAATAAGTTAAGTGATGGTTGTAGTCGTAAGTGAAAGTGAAACACCTGTTACATTAGAGCATATTGTTTTTTGGTAATAAATATATCATAATGATGATGATATTTCAAAGAAAAGTTGTTCATATTGTCGAATGTGGATTTACCCCGAGTTGTGTTTGCTTCAGAGCGACATCACTGCTGGGTTTCTTGATTGGTGTTTCAATGCATAAGGAGCGATTCATATTGACTTTAGTTATATTGTTGTCACAAAATATATCATATACATCTGCAGATAACTTTAAACACAACTGAATGGCAAAATTAAACCGACCCCAGGCAGCCGTCATTATGTGGAACTTGCGAAAGACCAAACATGTTGTAACTGTCCCGGAGACAATTTCCCTGATGTGTTTATTGTTTATGTTTGCATAATCATTCAAGTTCAGAAAGTCATTAATAGGGTTAAAAAGAAATGTGTCTAAAAGGGCCTTAAATAGGTCTGTTTAAAAGTATATCGCTCTTTACATAAGTGCTTTAGTGCAGAATGTAAGGTGATTGCAGGTTAGTTGAGTAGCATTCTGGGTATTGTGATGTCATATGGCGAGGTTAGGTCAGTATCATTGTGACGCAGTAACGATATTCTACATGTGGTCCAAGAGGCTGCCAGTGTGCTGATCGTGTTTCTTTAGTAACGTATTTCTATGAGTTAACCATGATAGAGGTTAGTATTGAATTCAGTCTTTAGCCAATCACACAACAGCATTTCTGTTCAAGCCACTGTGAGTTGCGTCATGAAATGTCTTCCTGCTGATCCTGTGACAGTGAACCTCAAAAAGGTGCCACTCCTACAACGCTTCGTGTAAAATGAGGAACTGACGCCTCAGAGAAATCATCACATGTGAAAAAATATCAAATGCATTTGTATTGATCGTCAGTATCAACAGTTGTCGATTCAACTTAATGTCTAAAGTTTATTGAACATGTATTCTGAAGTTCACTTAACTTTAAATCACAAAAAAGAAAACTTAATAGAAGATGTTAAATGAACTATTCAATCTAAATTCAGTTCATTGTAATATTTAAAGCAGCATTTGAACAGCCACAGTGAAAGTTTTCCTTGAGTCTTAAAGTGTCTGATTTTGATCTAAAGAACAAATAAAAATGAATGATACACGTATTTACATGTATGTATGTATATAATGTATACTATGTGTTGACTGATTGTCAGATCTGACATTTTGCAGATTATCAGAATTAATTAAAATAATTACAAAATGTCTTCTTCTTTTTGGCTCTGGTGTAGGATGTCATCTACAAAGTAACTATAGAAAAGTAAAATATAGTGAGTAAAAAGTAAAATATGGAAGAATGAAGTATAGTGGAAAACAGAAATACCTCTAACGTGTACTAAAATACAGTACTTGCGTAAATGTATTCCGCCGCGTATCACTGAACATCTCATCTCATCTCTGCTTTTTAGTCACGACTTATCACGCTGTTTTATTTTTGACATTGAAATGTCAACAGCTGGTGAAAGTGAGACGACTCAGCTTTGTCCTGAGGGTTTGTGGGTTTGTAACATCCGGCTGAAAATGAAAACGTCGTCAAACTGTTGTCAGTTTTCTATTTGGGAAGCTCAGTTTCACAGAATCCCGATAAATCCCGCTGACGCCCCGTGTGCTTCCTTTCCTTCTGCTGGAGCAGGAAGTGGGAGTGGAGATCTCGTTACCAGTGAATTAGTGGCTCAACATTTCCAGTAAGAGCTTTTCCATAACAGGAACAAGGACAGAGAGAGAGAGAGAAGAGAGAGAGAGAGAGAGAGAGAGAGGCAGCTGCGCTCTTCACCAGACTGATTGTGGCGCAGCTGGATTGTTGTTTTAGAAGGAAACACACTCGGATCTAACTCGTCCCAGCATGAAGTCACCGAGGTAAAGTCGATTATTCTCCACTTTCCCACCTAAATAATCTCACCCGTCGGTTTTAGGTAAAGAAAAACGGGCTGATTTTCTGTTGTGTTTCACCTCCAGGAGAGTTGGCGCACTGCGCGTCGCCCTGCTTGTTTTAGGAAACATTACGACTTCTATCGCTCTCTCTGGTACGTTCAGCCCGGTGGACATAGACAGCTTTAAAACGATCGTCCGTGTTTGAAATGAAGTCTAATGTCGTGCCTTTGTGTTCGTTTCGTACAGTTGTCCAACATCTCGATTGTACCCACGACTTCGACAGGATGTCCTGCGACTTTGACGCACCAACCTGCTCTGGAGACAACCTGACGCTCCTGTCCCTCAGCTTTAATGAGTAAACTGATTTAACTTAATTCTACAGACTGAAACTACACACTTTTATTTATTTTTTGTAGTTCTAGTTGAGTAATCAAATGGTAATAATCATTAATTTCACTACAATATTCAGTAATGCATTTATATACATTATATATATGCTAGAATCAGCATGAAAAGCTAGAAATATTTAATATAATAATGTTGTATACTTGAATTTAATTATTTTGTATTCCACAGCTTAGAGTCTTGCATTTTTAAGCAGTGCGACAGCGGGAAGTGTTGCTGCTCTACCCAGATGAGTCTGATCTATTGGGACACTCACAATGCAACAGTTTGGAAAGGAGCTGAAAACTTGGCCTCCAAAATCGTCAGCATCGCCGATAGCTGTGAGTTGATTCCCTCTTTGTTAAGTGGAAATCTGCATCTGCCTGGAACAGACTGATCCAGTCCCAGAGTATCAGAGTGGAGCGGGAGAAACTCACTTCTCTCGCCTCTTCTTCTTCTTCCACAGTCAAGCCCAGAGTCCCAACAAATGTCACAGTGAAGGAATCCAACGGGAATTTTGTTGTCACCTGGAGTCTGAACATGGATCACAGGCCCAATGTCAGAGACGAGTTGAGAGCTATTGTGACTTATCGTGAAAAAGAAGGGGACACACCACAGGTAACAGTGTCATGACTGAGATCATTTGTCCTGAAGATGTAGACACAGACATGGACAGACTTTTAATTATGTCATATGTGTTTATCCATTCCAGGTATCTGAACCTTTCAAACCGACTACAGTTAATGGACTGAGATACTATGAAATAAATGGTAAACACCTGAAGCCAAGTACAACATATTTGGTCAGTGTGAGAAGCGTGTACTGGAACGACCTCCCCAGTGACAGCAGCGAAGAGGTGGAATTCACAACGCGTGAGTGTCGTCTCTACAGTCCTTTTGTCAGTTTTTATGCAGTTTCTTTATATTTCTTTGCTGAAAAAGGTTCAGAGACCTCAATAAAAAGTGGAGGATGGACCTATTATATATAAGTTCAATCACATTAAGTGTGTGTAAAATATACAGACGCATTATTTAAAAGTCTTGGACCACTGAAAAGTTTTAAATCAAGTTAGAGAGTTAACAAATCAGTTTTCACTTCACGTATGCTGCCAGTTATTCAAAACCTGCTTCAAAATAGAAAAAGTATATGTTGTTATAATGCTGTTTCTTCTATTCAATGCAGTTTGAACTACCAAATAAGTTTAAAGGGGCACTATGTAATTTAGAGAAGAAAGTTAAACTTTATTTTTTAAATATTTACAATATCAATGAGGTAGTGATACAATTAGAAGTATTTTTATATATCCAAACCTGATTAAACAAACTGTTCTCTGAGGTGAATAAAGTCCCCGGTGTCGTCCTTTGAAGGTCAGTTTATCCGTCTCGTTGATTTGGTCATGAAAGTGAAGGAAGTTTGTTTAGTCTGAGTCTGTTTAGATATAAAAATGATCTTATCTTTGGAATTGGCATGTAATCTGGGTTTTGTAGTTCCCAGGAATGCCTGGAAATTAAAACAAAAAACACCAAATCATGAACCATTCAAAGGGGATCGAGGTGTAGTGTGTTTAGGATTCGGAAAACTTTCACTTTTGCAGCATATTTGTTGGCTCTAACCGTCTTGGATCTGACCCAGGACAACAAAAACTTTCCAGATTACCAAATCTGACGATTGTTGCTCAGTAACGCAGAAGGAATGCGCTCTTGTGTGTACTTGTGTAGCATTGTGTGAGTTGACATTGCGGCAAAAACTGACTTAGGATGAAGGTTTTTTCACCAGAGCTGTAAAGTCCAACTTTCAGGGCAACATAAAAATTCTAGTATAAATGCTTTGTGGGGAACTCGGGCAGGCGGATCCATATTATGCATCCATGAACTTCTGTATTGAGATGTGGCCGCTCAAATTTAAATACCTATTTAATCAAGGGCCACTTTGAATATGTGATAATGCCAACAGCTGCTGATACAGTGTTAACAGTGTTTGTGGATCCTGTTTCTGACTTGTAAGACTTCCTTGGTGCAAAGCTGAAGGCCCACACGACAGACTTCTCTCGAGTTTATCTTTCTTTGTTACGCCGTCTCATCTCATGTCTGTTCTAAACTTCCTTCGTACATGTTGCATTACAGCTATGTCCCCTGACGTCCCGCTCCATGCTATCATCATCAGCCTCAGTATTGCAGCAGTCATCATCAGCATTACCATATATGGCTGTTTTGCAAAGTAAGTCGTGCAGATCAAAAAGAAAAGCCTTGTGTCTCTGTTGGTGAATAATATGAAAGGCTTAAACACAACCACCCCAGTGTTGTGTTTATGAGGCTTGAGTAATATTTTCATTTTACATTGTTTAATTTTTTTTTTTGGATTTTGACTTAAGGGCCAAAACAATGTTGTGGGACTCAGTTGCCAAATGTCAAAATCCAAGACTTCTTGATATGCATCCACGCAAGGAAGAGGTAAGACACCGATGTTGGTCCTAAATTTAAAACTTGCAACTTCACAAAAAAGGACATTTATTTCTAGATTGATTCCTTTAAATGAAGTGTTCACATCTGTAGTTTCAACCCTTTTATCCTTTTTGCTGCAGGTCTTGAAGCCGGTCGGACCTGTCTTATCCCCTATCTCTGTTGAGCCTCTTATTCCAGACGACAGCAAATCATGGTCAGTATGGCTGCACCAGCAGCATCAACAATACAACGCATTTCCTTAAGGGGTTCTATGTGATTGCATTGGCAGTTTAAGTAACAAGTTCTTCTCTGTTCAGGTCAAAGGGGTCACTGCATGACGGCAGCATCGGGAGCCCTCAGCAAAGCAGTGGAATCAGCACTGGCTCCTCTTGTACCAGCTATGCTAACACAGAACCTGTTGACGTTGTAGCTGGTGTTGAGGAGGCCCTTCGTAAAGCCTTCCCCAATATAAGCCCAATATCACCTTTGACCACCAGCCCATTTCAAGAAATAAACCAAGAGATCGGTCTGTTCTCCTCTCCCTACAACTTTTGTGATGTCAGAGCTGATGACGTGAATTCTGGATCATCTGGCTTTGACAACAAAACCTACTCCATCCTCATCCCAAACCTCCCACATCCGACTCTGCTGGAGAGCTCCGAGGTCCAGATGCAGTGTGACTCTTCGTACCATCCTAGTCAGGGTGACGTTGTGATCTGTGCTGACCAACAGGTTCAGGCTTGTCCGCTTATTACTTTCCCCCCAGCGGCCTCATCTCTTATGCCAATGGACATGTCCTATCAGCAGTGCAATTCAGATTCCGGGAGATTTTCCTGTGCAGAAGACTCCAGTTTGTCCTCCAGCTCTAGTGGCACCAACCCAATTGCATCATGTGATCCTGCATTCAGGGTTGAGAACGGGTGTGAGAGGTCTGATGAGGCGGTCGGCGATGCCGCAAAGCTAAATGGAACACATGAAGTGGCCATTAAGTGCGATGAAAATCCCTGCTACGGCTGTGTGCCCACAGTTTCACGCAGCTTCCCTCCTGTGAACGACGACTATCAGGCATTTCAAAATCTGGTGGAGCAGCCTGACATTTTGTTTGTAGAGCAGCGGAGTGATGAGGAAGAGGAGCATTTGCACAAATATCCAGAGGAATCAATCAGTGAGATGGCTGAAATATCCTTAAACCAAGCTGTTCCAGGTTTCATTAATAATGTCCAGGGTGGAAAGTGTCTCCCTGAACTGGAAAGACCTCTCCTCTCTTTGGTATCTGCTGGCCAGTCAATGCCAGCGTTCACAGAAGGCGGCTATCAAAGTGTGTAGCACTGAATGAAATTCGATGCACTCATTTTTGGGTTCTTATACTGTATATTATAAACATTGTTGAGATATGTTGAAAATAAGAGGGAGGAAGAGGACAGATCGGACAGATGGTGTTCAAAAATCTGCACCGTGACTTCTCTCCTCTCACCACAAGCTGGTCTGCATTTCCCTGGCGACGCCTGCTGATGAAGATTGTTGGATAATGATATGACTCTAAAGTGATTTAAAGAAATCACGTCTTTGCACCTTGAGATCAGCTGCTTTGTTTCCTCTGTAAATACATTGCACTGTGTTTAAACACCAAAGTCTGTACATAGAGAAATAGAAGAAAATGTGAAAACAAATACAGCTGCAGTTGGTTCATATATTTCACATATTCAATAAGTCTTATGACTTTTCACATTTTGATGGAGATAACTCACGGTGGATGTAAATGTCTTAAGAGTGTCATCCAGTTGTTAGTATCTCAGTGAAACGTGATTTAACAGTGGAGCCATTTCTTGTGGATTGTTTGATCTGTCTGTGAGCTTGATTGGTCAGAGCACGGGGGAGTCATGTTTCACCAAGGACATGGCGCATTTGCCCAATTCCGCCATCCACTGAGACTTCTTTTAAAAGAAGAAATGCATCATGACCGACTATAAGCCGCGTCTGAGACGAGCAACGACAACCTGCTGTCATGCAGGCTGGGGCAGCTCATTGTTGTGAAATCACTTCCTCATAGCTCTTCTCTGGAAGTGTTGAGTCACTGCCAAGGAAAAATGCGTCACACAGCACGTTATTCACCTCACAGCAAAGACGTGTAGCTCCAAAGGAACTTGCATTGGTGTGAATAAGTTCAGTAATGGTTGTATTCTTGTTAAGTGAAAGTCAAACACCTGTTACATTAGAGCACATTGTTTTGGTAATACATGTATAATAATAATAACATTTCAAATAAAAGTGGTTCAATGTGGACTTTCTCGAGTTGTGTTTGCTTCAGGGAGACATCACTGCTGGGGTTCTTCTTGTTTCCATGCATAAGGAGCGATTTCTGTTGACTTCAGTGATATTGTTGTAACAAAATATATCTCATATACATCTGCAGATGACTTCAAACACAACCAAATGGCAAGATTAAACTGACCCCAGGCAGCCGTCATTATGTGGAACTTGCGACAGATCAAACACGTCCTTCCTTAATTTGAAGTATTTTCTGTTGAAACTGGTCACTAGCATCAGACATAATTTGAGGAAGAGTAAAGAACAGCACGCAGCAAAATAAATATGCAGGGCCAGAGAGGTGTGACTTCTTTGAGTCAGACATGTAAGCTGTCAGTGCACTGAGACACTGAGCTACTGATTAACTAAATAAATTCTATAAATATCAACGTGAGAATTGTAAAACTGTATGTTGTAATCTATAATAACACAAATAACACAGCACTTTCTTTAACATATTAATATAGATACACAATTGTATAAAAACTTTATTTATATAATTCAGAATTTAGCTTATGATCATCTAAAATTGTAACAAATGTGTTATTTTATCATTGATTATCAAGCGTACATGTGTAGGTATACCATGAGAATGACAAGCAGAGCGCTGTTTCAGTGCCACTAAAATGAATACAGTATTTCACTACAGCTGCAGTGCTGACAGTATATATAATATACAGCGTCATAAAAAGTACCCAAAGGTCATACTTGAGTCAAAGTAAAGAAATTGTGTTACAGTATTACTTTGGTAAAAGTGAAAGTCACCCATATGGATCGCACACGAGCAAAAATCTTAAAGTATCTGATACTGAATGTACTCCAAGTAAAAGTTGATTATTAATATATTTTCATGCATGTGTACACTGTATACTTTGGGTCAGCCTGGCTGATCAGTGTGGTTTCTACTTGATTGTCGATAAGATAAATTGATTAGAAAAAGTAGGACTTTGCCCCTGATGCAGCATGGGAAATGTAGTGAGTAAAAAGTCAAACATTTGCCTCCAAAATATGACGGAGCGGAAGTATAAAGTAAAACAAAATGGAAATAGTGCCTCAAAACTGTACTTGAGGAGAAGTAATTTGGTAGACTCCATTACTGTGCACAAATATTATACATTGATGTATAGCACATAGTCTTATCTAATGCTTATCTGATAACGTGACAGTGTGTGAACAGTGTCAACAGGAGGCTCGCAAGTTTAAAGGGGCATTGCGTATGAATTTCAAGAGTAAAGGAACCTGTTGCAACATGTGCTGCAGCGGTTTCTGTCACATTACAGTGATAACTATGCTTCCACCTGGTGGTTTTAGATGAACACACATTGTCTCTCACCTCTGCCACAGCAACTTCACACGGAACCACATGAGAAACCGTGTAATCACCACTGACATTAACCAGAAGGGTGACATGTGCAAGCCCGCATTAGATGCAGCACCTTCAAATGTTTGATTGTACCAGTGCCACAATTGTGTCCGTCCTCAGCACGTTCAATTACAGGAGAAATATTAAAAACCTGCAGCAGCACCTTCACCACTCTCCACTCCATCATACTCCACCTCCATCTCACTCATGAGGAAGCCAACACACAGTGTACAATACTTCCTGTAATTGGAGGAGCCACTTTAGAAGCGAGGAAGGCTTTTGGGAGGAGGAGGGAGATTTTAATAACTGAGAAGTCTGTGATTGGATGAATGCGGCGAAGCATGAAGGGTGCCCCGGCTTCACCTATGATTTAATCTGAGCTCCAGAGAAATGTTCTGCTATCGCTGGCTCCTGCGTACCTGGTGACACGTCTATACCAAACACCTTCCTGCTCACCTGAAGCTTTGGACCGCAGCATGCAACAACCAGGCCGGCTGAGGCTGAGGCCGTGGCTGGAGGAGCAGATTCAGTCTGGGAGGTATCCAGGAGTCAGCTGGCTGGACCAGGTTAGACCCCCTCCATCTCACCCTCACACGCACACACACAGCTGGGGGCAAGAAGGTTTCACTTTGGGAAATGCACAAAGAACAAAGCGTGAATCATCTTATTGCACTTTATTCAACAGTCAGCGCAAATCTTCCAAATCCCGTGGAAACATGCCGCACGACATGGCTGGAGTATCGACCGAGATGCTACACTCTTCAGGAGCTGGGCCATGCACACTGGTAGGAGCAAAATGTGTTTTTTAGTATGAGACACTTTGCCTGATACGTTGTGTTACACTGATGCTCTGTGGAATAAAACCGCTTTGTGATCTCCAGTAAACAGACAGAATGGGCTTCTGGGGTCAGAGCCTCAGCACTGGACTGGGCGGCATGGTTGAACTATCATGGTACGAAATGGTTTATCAGAATGTGCCAAATGTATTCACCAGTATTTGTGTATTTAACTGTATTCCACTGGAATGTGTTCACACATGTAAAAAGGAAACGTCACACGCCTCTGACTACAATGATACTGAATGATCACTCAGCCCAACAACACAAGGGACTGAGCACCTCTCGCTGTCTCCGAGAGTCTGTGCCTCACTTTCAGATTCTTCTGACTTTCCAATTTTACAGGATCCCACATCAGTGGTTAAATTCAGGCCAGGGGTCTATCAGTAAAGGTTAAAACGCCCTCAAAACAATCCGCTTTAGTGGATGACTTCATTCATGAGAAAGCCTTAAATCCATTGGCATTATTTTAGTTAGAAAATAAAGTTTCTAACTGTGAAGTTGAAATGCAGAAGGCCAGTGGCAGCTAGGATTTTTTCATCGCATTTTTGGCCGACGACTTCAACCACCCCGATGGCGTCTGCCTGCAGACCAGTTTCCTGCTAAGCTCGAGTAGTTCCAGTGAAGAGCCGCCACGGGTTCAGTCCACGTTTTTCTAGATTTACCACATTCCCAGGTCACAACTTGGCCATGAGAAATGAACGACAACATTTATATAACAGCAGCATGTGCCACTTATTACGTATTAATCATCCCTGGAGTGGACACAAACAGTTACCTGTTAGGGTTTATGGGCTCTCACTTCAATCAGGGCAGCTCCCTGCAATGAAAGCTCAATGCTGAACTTAAGGAAACAAACTTGTTAATACACCTCACATTTGAAAACAAACCAGGTTGGCACTTACAAGCAACGTTCACATGATATGTAACCAAGTACAATCAGGTGCAAGTTGTTAATTGCATTCCTTTCAGTTCCTTTAATTAGCATCTTCTCAAAGTAAAAAGTAATCTTTGTCCGAATACTGATTACCTGTTTACAGTCGTCAAACAAACAACACTGAGTCATTTGATTTGCTTTTTGAACATTTCTTAGTGTCGCAAATCCACAAAATATGAAACATTAAACACTTGATTCTAATTCATTTAATTTTCAATCAGAAGCACTTCTTTGACTGATTTTTCTATGCCAATAAACAAGCTAAATAAACAAATGCTTTTTGCGTTCTGACTGAATAAATTGAATAAACAAACTGACCTTAAAGGGCAATTTCATACTGTTTTACTTGTTTATATGTGACAGACCCTGCCACCTTTCTAGCTTCAAACACATTTTTCTCTGAGAACAGCTTGTTTATTCAGTTACGGAAAATATAAATATGCTAGAGTTTGTATAATATCGTCAATATTACAGTTCTATGTTGTGAATTTCTTATCCAAAACCACATAATGCCCCTTTAACGTAATAATAATGTGATAATGCTCTCTAACCAACACACACACACACACACAAACACACACACACACACACACACACACACACACACACACACACACCTACACACACACACCTACACACACACACACCTACACACACACACACACACCACACACACACACACACACACACACACACACACACACATACACGTCACACACTCCAGTCTTGGGAAAGTCATGCTTGGTGACTGCATCACATCATGGGAAAGCTCCAGTTCAGATCGTGTTGCTGTCAAAGTGCAGCTGGACGGCTTTTCAAGAGGTCTACAGAAAACCTATTCGACAGATATTAACTATATGACAAATGCATACTGTTTGGAATGGCTACGTTCCAAAACTCAGCTCAGCATTCAAGACAATAATTGGTAACACTTAATGAATTTAATAGAACAAACCCAACAGTAAAATAGAAGATAATATATATCTTAACTGTCCATTGAAGCACCCTGCAAAAAAAAACAAAAACATATATAATGCTCTTTGACACAAAACTGAAGATGGCTCTTCACGTCATTAATGACTGTGGGAGGTGGAAGTTGTGCGCTGTAAGTGATCCATTAGCTTTAAAGCTCCATTGATTTTATGACTGAGACTGGCAATTATATCCAGAGGGCTGGCTGAGACCCAGATCACACTGGATATGAGAAAGGACTCTGGATGGAGTCACCTGACAGGACAGTTGACGATGAATGCTCTGACAGCTGGTGATAGATAACGTTCTTTTCAAAGGAGGAAGTACCTTTCTAGTTTTACCAGTAGTGTGTGAATATTAAAACAAAGAGATATGTATGACTGAGTGACAAAGTAGAGGTCTGATTCGATTAGATTCCTGTTTTTTTTTTTTTTGAGCAGTTCTCTTATCAGGTTCCGTGTCTCTTCCAAAGAAGCGCACTTGATAACAACGGCGATTTGCTTACAGATTATTTGACATCTTATTAGTCTTTATTGTGTAACTCAGGGGCGCCGCCAGGGATTTTGGGCCCCATGAAAAAAAATCTAGTTGGGCCCTTGTATAGGTTGCCCATGTCTCACAGGGCCCCCTGTCAGTGCCGGGCCCTTGGAATCGTCCTAACCTTTCCCCCCCTGGCGGCGCCCCTGGTGCAACTTACAGCCAAGGGCCCAGACTTTTACATTCACTAGGTCTGAGCTAGCAATTTAAACGTGTTAAACACAGCACTCTTTTTTCTTTACTTTTCTAGATTTTGCAATTGAAAAATGTTTACATAAATGCAGGAAAATATGCACCTTTTCAATGGAAGTAGGTTCCAGTAGGTTCCAGTTTGTCTCCAAATTCCCCAGTTTACACAGCCGGGGATATCTATTTATTTACTGAAAGGGTATTTCTGTGCTTGGCAACAGGCATAAATAGTGAACTGGTCACAATGAGGCTGTTAAAAGGACACACTTAGCCCGCGGGCCGCCAGTTGGAGAGGTCCAATAAAGGTGATGATGCAGATGCCTATGAAACAGCTGTTCCAGGAAACTTTTATCATTTTACTTTTTTAATGATTCCTATAAAAATCCCATGTTTTTGGAGAGCACGGGCCCTGAACATCTTGTTTTTTACTGACCTCCAGTGGCTTAGCTTCTCACCTCGCTGCAGTGACGCACAGGTTTACTCCGAGCCACAGTGACGCCACTGTTTGGCGCCCTGACAGCTGCAACAAAACCTACTTCTGACCTCATAAACCCACATTCAGCTGTGATGCTGAAAACGTCAACTCTTTGAATGTACAATGAATGGGCAAAAATTGTTCAGAAAGAAGAGTCATTATATTATTTAATTAAATCTGGGCCGAATGTTCGTACATATTTTGGTGTGTAAATGACTTGTAGGTACAAAAAGTTTGGAATCGGTCCAGAAGATCGACTTTGTTGCATCACGAGGTGCAATGGAATCCTTGAGATTGTTATTCAAAGTGTCACAACATTATATAAAGGATCCCCTCAGAGATAGTCCAGACTCCTTGGACATACAGTTATTTCCCCTTGCAGAACTCCAGAGTTGCTGGTCTACATGCTGCTGCGGTTTGTTTGAGTTATTGTGTGACTTGATCTGTACTGATGCTTTAAAACACCATGGTCCGGTCAGTCTGGCTCGAGCTCCTGTCTGTCCGCTTGTCCACTTCAGGGCGGTACCGTCCCGGCAAAGACAAGCCAGATCCCAAGACATGGAAGGCGAACTTCCGCTGTGCCTTGAATTCCCTGCCCGACATCTGTGAGCTGCAGGAGCACAGCAGGAAGAGAGGCAGCAACGCCTACAGAGTCTACAGGATGATGCCCAGCACACAAACACACAGACGCAGGAGAGGTAAGCGACGCCTTCGTGATGTGTCCATCACTTCAGAGGTGAACATGTCCTGACACGTGGCAGACCTCGCGTGACGGCGCTGTCCTGTCCTCTCTCAGGGCTGCGGTTTTTCAGCAGGACTCGAGAAAGACAGACCAGTTCAGGCGATGACGCGTACACCGCGCAGACATGGCAGCCCACCACCACCACCACCAGACCCACTTCAGACGCAGCACAGAAGGTGGAGACCCCCGCAGAAGATGCATTCAGCAGCACTCAGACACACGGTGAGATGCCTGTTGCCGAATCTTTTAGTTGGTCTTCTGATTGTTGCCTCTGTATCCCGGTAAGGATGATAGTTGTTGTTGTTGTTGTGCAGGGATGTGGGAGGCCAAACCAGAGGACCTGGAGCAGAATGAGGCTGTGTTTAAGGTATCAGACCTTTAATGTACGATCCCACTCACTAAACACAAAACATTATGTTCTTTTGACTGCTCAGAGATCAGTTGCACATTCGCAGGATGCAGTTTTTGGCTCCGTCTGTCTGACTGTGGGTATTTTGTCTCCTGTAGTTGATGGACCACTTAAGCAACGCTGACCTCTGGAACCAGACTGGGGAGCAGAGAGGATGGAGAACAAACATGCTGTGGAACCAGTGGCACTGTACGACACTATACGTATAAATCTATAGTTTGTGTGTCTGTGTTTATAAGGACTGTCCTCGACTCCTTAAAGGCCCACCATACATTTTTGGGGGTTCACAGTAAAACAGCGTTGCAGCATTCTCTGAGGTAGATGGGGACGTAAAAAACAACATTAAATGGGTCCATACGGCATGTCCAAGTCTCCGGAAAGCCCCAACATCCTAACTTGATCTGAAAAGACGTTATTTCGACTCTTGACGTGTGCTTTTCGCTGAGCAGCTACAGTGAAGATTTCAGCTGAACAAAGATGTTTAATCCTCACAGTTTTTTTGACTTCTTTCAATACTTGATTCATTGAGGAAAAATCTGGCAGACTGCATCAGAATTGTGCCATTACTGTATGTTAAAGGTGCAATATGTAAGAACTTTAATGCACCAAAATGTAAATTCCTGGAGACAGATCGCCGGTCGGAGTCGAACCCGAGCTGACCAAACCAAAGTTTTTGATGATCTTGGAAAGGAGACTCAACAATCAACTGTTATTCCAACAGCTCTGGTTCTAATTCAAGTCAAAACGCAGGGTTTGAAGATCTCAGAAAGAGTGTTATTGTGGGAAATAAGCACATCTTTCTTAGCTGACCACAAAAGGCTGGTTAGACGTTTTGTCTGTGTGAATAATCACATGCTGTGGACGGACAAATGTTTCGAGGTTCCTCTCCGTTTCTGTCAATCCATAACCACATGTGTGTTTTGTGCTCCATGTGTGTTTCTTTGCTCCTCAGGTGCTGCCGACGACAACCCGCACTCTCTGCACACAGACTGCAACGATCTGTTTGGTCCAAACTACATCAAGGAGCTCTCTGATTGGTCCACACATCAGCAAACACTGATGTTGTAGCTGTGCACCGACCCCTCACCCTCCTGCTCTGCGTGTTGCCCGTATATTTCCCTTCAGGGCTTTCTTGCTAACCTTTGGCTGTTTTCCCCCTCCTGCCGTCTGTCTGCTGAGCTGACCGCTGAAAAGGAGAAACAGGAGAGGGGGAGCGGACGGAGAATATTGCTCCGTCAGTCAGTCAGATAGTCAGACGGGCGGTCATTGTCTCTGCTGAGCATGCTGATAAAGATGAAGATCCTGTTCCAAGCCAAGCTTCACCTCCGTCATCATCACTTGAGTTCACTGTGGTTCAGCGGCTCAAACTCACTGAGACGACACCAAGCTCACAGCGCAGCTTAGAGTCAACAGATCTCATTTCGCTTCAGTGCAGCATCACTTATTTCTCTCAGCTTTACTGGATGTTTAGGCAACATAAAGTGCAGCACACATGGCACTGATAGTTTGTAGGTTAATGTTCTTTTTTGTGTGATATCAAAAACCCTCCATGTTCACCACCAAACACAGTAAGCTGACTTGTGTTGCAATACATAAATATATACAGGATACATATATTTCCGTGACGTGTTTGACTCCTATACCTTTTGTAGCTTTTTTTTAATCAGCTTTAAGGATTTCATCATGACAAAAAGAAAGTGTGTTTTTAATTTTGAAGACAAGATGTTGCAGTTTGTTTTGCGTAATTTTGTGTAACCTGTATTGTGCTTGTTTTGTATTTTTATAGCTTGCTCGACCCAATTAATAATCACAGAGGTCCGATCCGTCAATCAATTTTTTGCCCTCATATGTAATGCACATGTATCAACATACTGTAAAAACATTATTGTCATTGACTGTGTGAGAAGACTGACTTTACTTGATTACATTAACTTCAATAACTACCTGTAACTGGCCGGGGAATAAAGAAGATCCCAACAGTCGTTACACTCAGTCCTCCACTGAACTGATGTCTTGAGTAAAGAACATAAGCTGACCTGTAGTGGCCCTTAATTGTTTACTGACTTTAAAACTTGCATTTATTGTTTTAACATGTTAATAAAGATATTTTTCGACCATGTGTACCATCTAATGTGTCAAATGTCATTAAAACCGCCCAGAACATCACTGGTACCCATCAACCCAGGGCTGATCACCCTGCAGCGTTCTGGCAAGAGATACACGAGTGTCCTTTTGACTTGTGATGACAAGTCAAAATGTCACTAGATGTAGCTCTGCTTGTTTGAAGTGTCATGATGCCATTCCTGTGTGTCAGCATGGCACACCTGAATGCAACGCAGCCTTTGATAACATCAGAGCTTTTCCTGACTTGCACACTACCTGTCTAATGATGACACACACCTGACCTTTGATGAAGTGAGTTACGAAGTAACCAAGTGTATTTGCGCAGCGCTTAGTTTGCCTTAGTACTTATTTAATTTCTTGTTGCTTTCCACTTCTACTCCACAACAGCCAAATGTTATACTTTCTACTCCATCACATCCCTTTGACAGGTATAGTTTTCAGGATAAACAGTGATCATAAACAAACACATAAATGATAAGATTATAAAATTGTCAGTGAGGGAAAGTAACAACGTACATTTAACCCAAGTACACAAAATGCACTTTTAAGGTACTTTTAATTTGCTGGCGTGTATCTATTTTACATTTCAGAGGCAAATATTGTAACTTTTTCAGCCCACTTCACATATTTTACAGCTATTGCTTAGTTTCAGATTCAAATTTTACATGAAAAATATATCAATTTTTATGATTGTGATGCTCCAGAGGGTCATAAGGAGTGTTAATGTCTCTGAAATGTTGGAGGAGTGTCTCTAATCTGTGCCATCTTACTTGCAGGTCATTCATGAGAGTAACTCAGACCAAGTATGCTAAATTCTCACTTTCTCTGTTTTGACCTTCTCCACAGGCACACCACATTCTGCGTTGGTGATGCCATTTTAACTGTATCCCTTTTACGGTGTTTTACATTTGACAACACCTGCACACACACATCCTTCACTCTTCACTTTGCTGCTATGTTAAGAATGGACTTGTCTCCCTTTTTAGTTGTGACCTCCTGAGCTGGGTCATGACATAGTATAAATACCCAGTAGTGTATTAAAGTTAAAAATTTGCTACCAACTAAGATACAACATTTAAGTATTGCTTACACATTAATTCATAATCCAAAAAATATAGCAGAACACTGACAGGGGCTGGTTTTACTCACTGATACTAAAAAGTATGTACTTTTACTTGGTAAGTGATTTGAATCATTGTTCCACCACTGCACATTGTCAAGATTAAATCAGTGGCCCTTTCCGTGTCTTGTTTGGAGCATTTGCCTAACTGCCATTATTTCACAAAACAAGAAAAGTTCATTTTACAGCTATTGCTACGTTACCTCATTAAGGGTCTTTAACACCATCATGATTAACAATCTAATTATTTGATTGAAAAATAATAAATCCACAAAAAGACTGAATGAGTAGCAGAAAAAGGATTTTTACCTATGTACAATTTTGAAAGCTGGACTTTTACTTGTAGTGGAGTTTTTTCCACATTGATGTTTTGATATATATTTTTTTTTTGCTTCCCTCCAGAGAGAGCCCACCACCCCGTCCCTCGCCCCGCAGATGTGGGGTTTCGGCCTAAAGTGAAGACATGGAACACACAGTTGGTCAAACATCAACATTAAACATTTATTTCTCATTTTTTATTCTGAAAAATGCAGAAAAAAAAGACAGATGAATTTCCCTTAAAATGGGAACTACATATCAAGCAGTTCCTGGGGAAAAACAAAATGAAAAAAAAAAAAAGAAACAAAAAACACTGGACCAACTCTGCCTCTCCAGTATCGTTATACAGAAAAGTGAGCAAAAATATGTATGACCCTCAATACATATAAACCATGGATCCATTGCTTTTATGTTACATATTTACAATATCATCATAAAATAAGTCCTATGACAGGAATCCCAGAAGGAAACTTTTTTTTTAAGTCACATTCAACCAGTCCACTAGCACAGCCTGCTGGTCACATAATATACTGCAATCCCAGTATGTCCGCACATACTACAGCATTTAGCCCAGAGCTGGAAATAACAAACTAGTCTACACATGTGGATCTCTTTTCACACAGGAATCACTACAGAAACATTGAGAGAGGAACAGATGAGCTCTGTGACGGACAACATTTTTTAGCCTGGTGGATCACATGATTGAGTCAGTCAGTGAATGTTGGGGAAAGTGGCTGTTTTAAGGCTATAAATGATAAGATAACACAAGTGAGACTATATCCATAATATGTTTCACATCGCCTGGTACACACACCGAATATTTCATTCTCGTATCATAAATAACTTTGACAATAGCACTCGTTAACACCAATTGACACAGACTTTTGCTTGACTTTATAATACAACCACATTCTTTTGTTGGAATAGTAAATGATACGATGTCGATGGAATACAAAAAAATAAATCACGTGTCATAAAAGATCCAGGCCTGCTGGTTTGATTGGCACCTTTGACCTTTTTGATTTACAATCACTGTTCGTAGCGACGAGCAGCGTGCACATGAGCGCTGATCATACTGCAGCTGCTCGGTCACATCTACAAAAGGGATTTTCAATGGAGCCTGGATCAGAAAATTTGGACTACATATGACAATACTGAGGGACGAAAATGTACCAACCAGCCAATAAAAAAAGGGAGAACATTAACTCGGGTCCGATCACTGACACAACTGATAACAAGCGTGATCAGACAATAAGAGCTACAACAGAGGGGAAAAAAAAAAAAGATCTCCTTGAGGAGAAGGATAAACTTTTGCACAAACAGACAAACTGGGATTTAATTAATCTGGCGTCCAAAGTGGGTCAGGGGGGTTTAATACCTTTAGTCATTTTGTTTTAAAACACAATAATATTAACAGCAACATGGAAACATCTTTTAACAATGAAGCAATAGAATCACAAACACTGCTACGAAGGTGGGTCGTATTAGGTGGTGTCAAAACTAGAGATGCACAATATCTGCAAGTCACCTTTAATGGCCAATCAAAGGCCTTCAAAGTAAAATGTCTGCTCAAAAGGAACATTTCTGTCAATAAGATGAACCATTGACTATGTTTTACGTTGTCCAGTGAATTTTATCAGTTGGTTCGAAGTAATGCGTTGACCCCACTGCAAGAGAGGATGTCCTTTGCAATTAGGTGGAAACGGATATGTGCATACATCGGACAAACGGAGCTGGAAAAAAATGGCAAACATCCGACATTGTGCATCCCTTTTTGAAACTACTGAGACAAGAGGGACAAAATCATCTCTGTGGGCTAATCGGCCAAAAAACAAAGACCGTAACAATGATTTTATGTTGAGAAATACTCCAAGAAGTCATGACAGGGTAGAGTGTGCAACACAAACTGTGCTCAGAAAAAAAGGAACAGCGGTTTCAGCTATCAAAAGAAGGATGTGATAGGTAAACTACATGTTTAAGAACACCGCTGACTCTAAAAAGAAAAAAAAAACCTGACCCACATTCGCAGCAGTATTTGCAACAGCCATCTGGTTACTTCCAAGTGGAATTCTTGGTCAACAGTTGGTACACAAGCCATGAAAAAAAAAAACGGAAAACGTGAATCTTGACACTACAAAGCTCAGCATTTGCAGCATCAAGCTGCCAGAAAACACTAATGAAAAACAAATAATGAACATGACTTCAGAAGGCAGATTAGGAAGTTCATAGTTTATTAAAATTCTATATGTTTCAATCTAAATGAGTATAAAAAAAATAGTTGAAATCAATGCGAAAATTCCTAAGCAAGTGTGAGTGTACAACGTATGATCCAGTGTACTCTACTCATTTCAAGTTTATTACAAGACAGCAATCTTCGACCCTGAAAGCAACTCAGACAATCATGAGTATCTTTCAGAATAAAACAATGAACATGTTGCTTTTTGCCTTGCTACCTCTACCTGTCCTTTGATAAACCTCTGAGAAATAAAGGAGGAAACTGAATGTTTCAAATCTCCAGCGTGGCCCAGCCACCATGAGGTCCGTTAACAAATCAGATAATAAATACAGGCATCCAAATGGGCTACAACAGCAAATATTTTTGAAACTATTTTCCTCATGCATACACACAAGCATACGTCTGTCTGAGATTATGAGCTTTCTAAACCCTCGTATCTACTCCTAACAGTTACTCTTTACAGTGCAACAGTATGGCAGCAAATGGATAGCAGTGCTTTCATTAAAAAAAAAAAAAGGGAATGGAAAATAAAAATATATACAACATTATGGAAAAGCAGTAGTTTCATCTTTTGGTCCTGCGTCCATTACAGACAGAACTGCTTTTTTGAAAATGCTTCCTCATATCAACAACAGTAGTTTCCACAAGACTGTGAAGGGCTGCAGGGGGAAAAGTGGAACAAATGTTAGGACCTCAGCTGTCACTGACCATCACATTTCAGCCTGTTTAGTCAAAGTATTCAGCCGAAGTGATTCACTTTTTGAGAATGACCTGGTTTTATGGTGGCCCTTTTTCACCCAAACATGACCATCTTAACTTTAAAG
This sequence comes from Diplodus puntazzo, assembly GCA_963678695.2. NCBI lineage: Eukaryota > Metazoa > Chordata > Actinopteri > Spariformes > Sparidae > Diplodus > Diplodus puntazzo. Next base: position 9,518,442 of record OZ023155.1, on the reverse strand, counting down.
ATCGTTTAAAACGCACAAGAAACAATATTAAACACTGAAGGAACGGGGAAAAAAACAACACATAACAGGTTTTCATTAATAATTAAGCGGTTGCCTGAAGCCACTAGACAGAAACCACATGTGCCAAAAGGCTGCGTTAAAAATAACAAAACCAAATATGGGAATCAAAACAATACAATTAAACATGTATTTACAGATAAATTGGTGTCATAACCACTTTCTATTTCCTTATCGGCACAACAAAGCATATCAGCGGTGACAGAAAGATTAATTCCTTCATGGACGAAGTTAGGAACTCCCCTCATAAAACAAGAGTACGTGCAGGTGCACAGTACCAATATGTGCTGTGTGGCTTTCACTGGTTTTACTTCAAAGCCACACAAGACAAGCCTGTTATTGTGCGTACACACCATTTGTCATCATATGTCGACACTGGCTGGATGGTAAGTCAGGGACTTTTAGTCGTAGATGTTAACAGGGAAGGCTTTGGATCTAAATGCATGTGTTCTTCCTCATGAAGAACAAAAGTAGTGAGGATCTAACTGTATTTCTATGGAGGTAAAAGAAGAACTATTTCTGTCTTTGTATATGAACCCCTCCCATACGGCAAGCTGCTTATCTGTGTTCACCATGAATGCTGCTTGATTACATTTGGCAGAGGAACCTTTTTTGCATGTTCAGACAGTTTTACATAAAATCTATGGGTAATCAAATTTCCATACACAAGCAAAAACTTGACCTCTAACCAGTCGTAAGTAGCTATTTGCATAAAAACGCATCCAAGCTGGGCTCGTATGGCTCTGGGGGAGAACAACAACAACAACAACAACAGCAGATGAAAAGTAGTTCTCACCTCGTTACAACTGGGAACCTTCAGACCCTCCATGCGCGTAGCCCCCTTTAGATTTCATCTGGGCCTGAACAAGGTCCACCTAACAAACATCGAGGTGTAAGTGTTAGCTGGTATGGTGATGGTTATACTCTGTTGGTAGAATATTCTGTAAAGAGGACAAAATAAAACCTACCGATGCCAGTCCCAGACCCATGTCCCCTGAGCCTACATGTGTTGTGTGAACGAAGTTTGTTGGCTCCCCGATCATGGAGCGATCGATTCGTCGCCGCCGTTTCTGAAAACAAGTACATAAACAACCTTAATTTTTTTTTTTTACACGAAATGATGAAAATGTTTTCATCCAAAATGTGTTAAACGTAATCTTACTAATCAAGTTAAGAACAGCTGAAACAGAGCCCTCTGTTTTCTCTTCTGTTTACCATCATTCGCTCCACATTCATGAATCCTTTTATCTTATCTGTTAGTAGATAAACTGGCTGACTACAACTTGGCACAATCCTTGTGTTTGCTGCCAGAATAATACATTTTATTGAAAGCAAGTGTTGTGACAGAGAGTGAGATGTGGTTAACTAGAGGCCCTGACACTTTCTAATTAATCTCCAATAAAAAGAGGATGTAGACATACTTTGTCAGGCGTGTTTCCACCACAGAACTTAAACAACAAAAAAAACACTTAAGGAACATCAAGTAACCTTTTCCCTTAAAAAGCTTCAAAATCATTTTGATGGTACAGTGTCTTGTAATTAGTTGATTGGTGTATCTGCCTCTGCCACATCGCCCCTCCATCACTTGTTTCTGTAGTGTGTAACTTCAGTGAGAGGGAAGGATCACAGCGTCACGTCTGAGAAGCTGTTAAAGACGTCAGATTTGTATTTATGGCAAAGGTGTGGCAATGAGAAACTTTAGGGGGTGCAAAATCACACAAAATGCCAGTTCCTACATAAAGTTGCTTTCATTTTTTTGAAATGTAAATATTCACTATTGTAACTTGAGTGTGAAGTGGAAGGTACATGGGAGAGAGAGAGAATACTGCTCTGTTCGTGTTTTATGTTAACACCAACTTCAACTTTAAACAAGGCAACTAGATTAAAGATTTGAGTCGATTAATTTCTTTTCCATGATAATCTCATACTCACAGGTTGTGGCTGCTCTGCAATGCAGCAGCTGAAACAAACCCAGAACTCAGTCATTCTGAGGCCGACAAAGAAGCCACAGCAGTTTCCTCTCTCAGTTCAGACGTCTCTCTGCGTCTGTCTTCCTGTTCAGTCTTAGCAGCAGAGCCACAAACACACGCCGGAAACTGATGACAGGCACAACCCACTGGTTTATCCTGGGTTAACAGTTGGCACGAGAACAGTTCATTTAACACAGGGCAGCGCACTCCTGTCAACACATAAAAGATGCAGAAAAATATTTATTTTTCCATTGAATACTGACACACCGTGGCAAATTGGTTATCAGTGTCAGGGTTATCCTTAATGTCTAAGCTTTGTTTTCTGTGTCAAGAGATCATGGATTTGATTTCATGATTTATGGGCACCTTCTTGAATTTAAAAGCAGTGTCATGCTGGTTGATTTAGAAGCTGGTTTTGTTTCTGGCATGTCACTGTCATCTGCCGAGAGCCACGGGTAATGACGTCAAACAAAAGGCCAACATTTATGTACATATATAGCTCGTCAAACAGAAAGACTTCTATCTCATATTGAATTAACTGCACTAATTTACTGTCCATTCATATACGCTATTATGACTTTCTCATAGAAAATAATGAATTGTACAGTGTCAAAAACTGAATATAAACTGTACAAATACAAAACTTTTGTGGAATGTTGTAGGAGTCATAAGTTGAAATGTCAAAAATGGAAGAAATAAGGTCAGCATGTTTCGGCATATCTAAAGGCTTATTAAGTTAGTGGAACAGACAAGGAAATGTATCTAGAGCATCAGCTGACAACATGACTGGAAATCCCTATGCTTTCACTACTGAACATTTTAAGGTTCATGACAGCTACATATGCTATATTATACGTGAGAAGGACTTGCTCATAAGGGGAACAGAATCTTCAAATGGTGACTCAAGATGACTTTTATTTCAAAGAAGTGTAACTCTCATGATTTACTATCAATAAATGACAAGAGCTGCAAATCTCGTTCTCGTTTAGGAAGCTGGAACCAGCAAATATTTGATTTGATATTTTTGCTGGAAAATGACTGATATGATTAACCAATTATCAACTCACATTCCGATGATCGACTAATGGATTGGTAGACTAATCATTGAAGCTCCCCAGACATAATGTCTGTAGAGGACAGGCTGTGAAAGGAATTTATTGGATTTTAAGGTTATCCCAAACTTTATCAGAAGCAAAGAATTCACCGCAGTGAATTCTAACAGAGCAGCAGGACCAGCGACCCTGAGATGTATCATGTCGGTGAATAAAATGGTTTTGCTGTGGATAACTTTACTCGCATCAGGCTTTTTTTCCCCTCCAGCCATTATTGCAGTCAGGACAGGACGGTGACAGGAGGATCAAGTGATCTGTCAAATGCAAAGAGCTCGCTGACAATGTAGATTTCCTAATTGGTGCCTCTGGCTGACATTGAAGTGTTACGGTGCACTCCGTACAGGTGAATCATAACATGATGTGAGTGAGAGGGGTGCTAAATGCTGATCTTAATGACTGCTGAAATCCGTAAAGGTTTAAGTTACTCTACCTCGGATCACACGAACCTAATCGGTATTTACAAACAAATGAACGTTAACGTTACGTAACTTCGCACCGCTGCGGCAAAGACTCTTCACAGGGCGAGTCCGAGCTCAAAATCACCACTTGGCTTAATTCAGTGTAGTTATGGACACAATTCAAGTGTTTCGCTGTCAATTTACAGGGAATTAGTTTAGTGGAGCGGGGCGAACCAGTGTTAGCATTATCAGATCCTAGCAGAGTTAGCTCACAAGCTAACGTTCACTAGCTTAGCAGCAGGTCCGTGTGTGTGTGTTTTTTTCCTCCCAGTGACAGCTAGCACTAGCTAACCAGGCTAACTGAGCCCGTTTTCGAAAGTCCGACTTCAAAGCTCAACAAAAACGACACGTAACTCAAATTAATATTGTAGTAACTGTTTCCCGGCTCTATAGTGAACATAATTCGAAGAGTTCTTATAATTATAAATGGAAAAACTTACCAGACGGCGGCCGGTTTGCCGGAGTAAAAACGAACGATCGACTGAACGCTAAAGAATGCAAAACCAGGAAGTGAGCTAGCTGATTACGTCACACAACTTCCGCTACAGAGTGTGACTACTTCCGTGTTGACCCACGTTTTCACGTTTCTCACAGGAGAGCACAACTACACGCTGATACAAAAAAACAGTTGTTTTTGAACAGACACAATGAGGCCGCTAACAGAAGAAGAGACGAAGACGATGTTTGAGAAGCTGTCAAAATAGTAAGTAAATCCGGAGGACATTTTGTTCGCCTGCTAAGATTCAAATGCTATGGAACCTGTTAGCATGCCTGTTAGCTTGACATGTGAGCCGTGTCTTCTCCCCTCAACAGCATCGGGGAAAACATCAAGCTTCTCGTGGACCGACCTGACGGCACCTACTGTTTCAGGCTACAGAACGACCGTGTGTACTACATGAGGTAATGTGGGGTACATTTAAATACACGCGCTCTATCTGTCAACTTATTCCACTTCGAGAGATGAACGTGTCCTCGTTTTCTGCCCCACAGTGAGAAAATTCTAAAGTTGGCCACTAACATTTCCCGGGACAAGCTCGTGTCAGTGGGAACATGTTTTGGGAAGTTCACAAAGACCACCAAGTTCCGCCTGCACATCACAGCTCTCGACTTCTTGGCTCCCTATGCAAAGGTGACCATGGGTGCATCCCATTTCTCTTATTTGTGTTTCTGCTGCCATCATTTGCGTCCTCTCCTCTCTCCTTTGCTCGTATAAGTAGAGGTAGCATCAAGAGATGCACATATTTTTTATTTATTCGATATGGCTTTTAAAGCCTTACAGGAAGAGCAGTGTTACCTGTACTGACACAGGACCTGCTTGCAAGATGTTATACTGGAAGATGCCACTCTCCAGCTGTATATACTAGTTTCTACTGACATTATATTTGTTGGTATTTGCTGCTAAATCTGACATTCTGTTCTGTATAGAGGTCAGTTGCTATTATTGATTTAATTTTCTTTTGTACCAACAGTGACAATCTGTATGCAGGTGGTATCTGCCATAAATGTTTTTAGAAGCCATATAGCCGAAGAACATCAGCAGCATAGCAATAGGACTTTTTACAGCAGACAATTTGACTTGGTATAGTAGGTCATAGTAACACATGCAACGACTCAAAAACAACTCAAACTAAAGCTCTGATATTGAACATTGACGTCGCTGAGTCCGAGTTAAAATGTATTCTACCTTTATGAGTTGGGTCTGGTAAATTCGTGCACATATGTATAACTGGAAGGCTTCTGTCCTGTCATCAGTTCAAGGTGTGGGTGAAACCCGGAGCAGAGCAGTCTTACCTCTATGGGAACCACGTGCTAAAGTCTGGCCTTGGCAGAATCACTGAGAACACGAATCAGTACCAGGGTGTCGTGGTCTACTCTATGGCAGATGTGCCCCTGGTAAGTTTTGAAAACCGATGACGCCACACACTGCTGTGTCAAATGCTTATATCAAAAACAAGCTCTTTGAAAAAGCTCAGAACAATTTATTTGCTTGTGTAACTCTGGAGAACACATTTCATTTTAGATTGTATGATAGCTTTTCATCTCTGTCCTTGTTCGCTGATGGGATTTCTGAAACTCTGTTTTATTTCTCAGGGTTTCGGCGTGGCAGCCAAGTCCACTCAGGAGTGTCGGCGAGTGGATCCCATGTCCATTGTCGTGTTCCACCAGGCCGATGTGGGAGAGTACATTAGGAATGAAGACACATTGACATAAAGATGCATCAACAGCTGGACTGTCACATGACCCTTTTCTTGACACATTTAATGCCCAGGAACATTCACTGAAATTCACATCTGCGGTTTGTTTTAACAGAAATGGTTGGATTGAAGTGTCCGGTCTAGGGCATCTCAACAGCAGATGCTACAGTTGGCCCATATTTCCAATTTACAGTCTAAGGACTGAAACAAAGACCTCTCTGGACTCACCTTGGGATACTGCTTATATGCTGTCTGTAGGATTCTCTTGTCATGACACTTCCCGATACCTTCACTCAGGCTACGAGTCAAACCATGTCAAAATGAAGGGGAATGCTTTTCTGTGTCTCTCTTTTGTAAATGTCATCCTTTCAATAAATCCACATTGTCTTTGTAAAAATGTCTTTGTGAGCTTGCTACTGTATGCAGGGCTACAGTGAATATGATTATCAGACACCAATGCAGTTTTTATAAACAAACGACAAACTACTTTGCAAGCTGAAACAAATTTAATGAACTTTGAACATGATAAAGGGGTTACCTTTAGTGTTTTTCAACCTTGACCCCATTTTCCAACATTTGTGTCCAAGTGCCTCATAGGGACAAGAGTTTTTGAAATCCCTCCATTATAGAGTGAAACAACCAGCAACCATGACGCATGTTGCAAAGTAATCCCTCCGGGCGATTGTACACTATAAAAATACAACTGAAAACACTTCAACTTCCCTACACAGACAGACCTTGTCAGTATAATCTAACTGAAATATTGTTGAACTGCAAGATGGCCAAGTGTTATATTTAATTTGCAGAAATTGTTTCCAATTTCCAAATATTGTTGCCCTCATTAATCACTGAGACACAGAAACATGGTCCAGGTTTAAAAATACAGAATCTACCACTGAATGTACAAAAACTGGTCAAAAAAAAAAAGAGAAAAGTTGCCCTGTCCTTTTGGAGCCCTCTCAGACCATTTTTAACTTTTTCAGTGTACGCCACCGGTCCTTAAGGTTGATATTTGTTCGATTCTCGAAGGTGTAATAGGATTTAATCCTGCTCCAGTTTCCCTCTCCGAATTTTCGGACCCCTTCTTTCAGCTTCTGTGTCTCACTCTCAGTCCACCTCTGCAATACAACAGGAACATGAGGTTGCTTATTTTTCTGTTATTGCAACACACCAGCACAAGACAGACAACATAACTTCATTTTATTTTCGTCAGTGTTGATGCATGGTAGTTCAGCTGACTATACTGAGAAGTCTGCTTGCATGGAACTTTGATCAGCTGCTAAAACCGTCAGACATATTTAAGTTGTGGGCTTGCTGCAAAGCATCAGTCTTATTGGAGGTCAGAAGCAAAGCAAACTCAAGCTATCCTCTCTACATTAATGTTTTGTAATTGTAGTTTGATATTCAAATAACTTGTGAGTGTAGCCAACTTTAAAGATATCTGACAAAAAGTGAAGCACCCCAACAAATCTGTTACCTTTTTGTTTTTAACTTTTAGATATTACAAATCTAAGTCTTGTTACACTTACCCTCTTCTTGTGGCCTGAGATTGAAATATTGCTCTCGTTGTGTGATCCTTCCAGGGGGGAAAAAAAGGATATATTACTCCATGAACATTTTTTTAAAACTAGATTTATAAAGGATTAATAAGAAGCAGACATTTAACAAGATAAAATATTACCGCTATCCTTTTCGGAGATGAAAAAACACTCATCCTCATCCTCATCCCATATTTCCTTACTCTCCTTTGCATTATTGAACAGCGTTTTCCTGTGGACAAAAGAAAAAGTTATTTTCATGCTTCATAATGATAATTGATGGGGGTTTGTAAAACTTGTAGGGTTGCACGCTGAAGTGATATTGTGTTTGCGACATAATTCATGGTTATTATGGATAATCACAATTTTCATTGTCATTGAAAACCTTGTAAAATCATGATGCTGTAGCGTTTCCAAACAAACATGCTTTCTTACATCTGGAGAACAAGCTTTGTAGGTCAGAGCCTCTCTGCAGCACTAAAACATTTCAGTAAAACACTGTTTTGTGACACATTTTACCTCTATAAAGAAAAAAAAAAGAAAAAGGCAGTTCTTACGATTTTGGATATTGCGCTTATAGCGATTTGAATTATTTTGTGATTAACTGTGCAGCCCTAATGGTTTATAATGAAACTTGAAGGAAACAACAAAATGAATACTGGTAGGCAAGCAAATACACTCAAATATACTCAATTTGACAAAAATCATATTGTAGAATAGCGGCTGACTGATAGTGGATCTTCAAAAGCAGATATAATAATAATAATAATAATAATAATAATAATAATAATAATAATAGCTGGGAGTAGGATAAAACTGATATCCAATTAATTGGCCGATATTAAAAAAATTAAAAATATATAAATATAATTAAAATGGTGATTATTTTTGTTGGTGAAAGCTACAACATAACCATCCATATTCACATCTGGAATATTGTTAATTAATTAATTAAACAATCTTATTACTTTATTTTTATTAAACTTTATAAGAACAGTTGAACTGAACATTAAGGCCATCTCTTTCCCCCGAGACCCTCCCACCCTCTCTGTGAAAAGTTAGAGTGAAACTCTGGCTTTGTGCCTATCAGGACAAGGTGATGGTGTCGTGCTATATATTTTCAGGACAACATAAACTGAAAAAGGGTCAGATGAGAGAGGTCTGGCTATGTGAGACTAAATATGACTTGAATGCCATACTTACCAGCCTTTGGTAAAATCAGCTGTTCCAACGTTTAACATTACCCCGGAAGCCCAAAGATCCGGTATTGGTCGAAGTATTGGTTGTTTTGGTATTTTCTGCTAGTATTCAAACACAACAGCTTAGTTAAAGCGGCTGCTGGTGCGATCTTCACTCACCATTTTGAAGTAGAAGGGCCTTGAGCTGAGTCCTTGTGAGGGGTGGAGCTCGTTCGAAGGCGACGTTGACGAGGGAACGGATTGGGGGAGGTGTCCAAAGAAGAATCTGTGATACAGACCTCATCTGTATTATCCCTGCATAAAAACATAAAGTTGAGTAAATAACGTTAGTCCTTGAATTGTTAACCAACATACTGATGTCAGATGAATGTCTTGTTTGGACTTGCCTGCTGGGAGGAATGTTCGCCAGTTGTCTCAGAGGTTTCTTTACTGGGGTTTTACAGGGAGCCACTGGAGGCTGTTGATCTTCCTCACTATCGGATGGCACCTGATTGGATTTAGTGGAGCTTCTGTGTGTTGAGAGTTGACAGTCAAGCACTGATTTAGAAAATTAGCGATTTGTTGACAATAGCTTGACAAAATGTTGTGTTCCTAAGGGTGGGCAACCTGACAATTTTAGATCGCGATCGATTTTGAAAGTGTCCACAATCTACTTTTCAGGAGAATCGTTGATTTACATTATAGATCATGGATCGTGGTTGCGATTGAACACATTGTGATACTCCTATTCGTTCCCACGATACAACTTGTGAATATAGCCAACTCAAGACTTCTGCCAGTATGTAATGCTCCCTGACAGATCTATTACTTTGAATATTACAAAGGCAAGTCTTGTTTTACTCACCCTCTTCCGGAGGCCTGGGTTATAGGTGGTGCTCCTCCTATGCGATCCTTTGATAAAAAATCATAAAACAAAATTTCACAACTAGATTTACACAAACTTAATTATTTTATATTATTATATTTAATAAAATATTACCGATATTCTTTCTGGGGTTGAGGTAAGACTCTCGCTCAGAGAATCGTCGGCCAGTTGTTTACGAGGTGTCTGCCCTGGGGCTCTGTAGGAAGATGGTGTCTCCTCCTCGCTGTCGGATGACAACTGCCTTGACTTTCTGCATGATGAGAGTTGAAACTTAGTCAAGCATCGTCCAGGAAGAGACAGATCAATGGATTCGATGGCCATGTTTTAACTGGTGCTTGAAGCTACCCACTTTAACTCTATGTGTGGTGATATTGTACATTTGATCTTACCTGCAGATTGAACTGTTGAACAGTACGGGGGTCTCCTCTTCTCCGTCTGCTGACAACTCTGCAGTACTTGTTGAGGCTCTGCATGGCAAATAAGCAGTTTCAATGCTGTATACTCACCAATCAATACAGGACCATGAGCAGCTGACTTAATATGAAACACTGCTGTACAAGGGCTGGTGTAAAATATACTTTTGTCCATAAATATGTACTGTCTATCATTACCAGTATCTGTGTAAGAAAAACAAACTATATTAGCAGTGTAATGTAGTTAAGAGCCAAAAATGTTTGATTAATTTCTGTTTTCAAAAATGTATGTTAAGTAAAATACTGTTTTTGCTTCTGTAACCCCAGTTTTTAAAAAAATTTTAATAGGTCATCTTATCACAACGTATGGTTGCATTATGTTACATCTTGCACTTTTGAAAGACTGTTAGCTTGTGGCTTACTCAGACATGCCCTCAGATGATAGCAGCTCAAAGATACTGCCTGCCTGAGTACCCCTTGAGACACTACTACAGTCAAAACCTTCATCGCCATCAACTGTGGGCTGACAGGAAGAGGCCTGTGTAGTGGAGATGCACTGAGCAACATTTATTTATTCTTATGTGTGAAATATAAGACACAAATATCCCCTATTGTATTTCCATTGTCATCCGTTTGATCTTCACTTCATGTAAAAATGACACAGATGTATTCTAGGATAACCTTTTAAAGAGAGATATGTATTTACCTGCCGCGCAGTCGATCGGACCGCCTGCGTCGTTTTCGTGTGGGTGCAGCAATCTCACTGTCTGTTAATGGGCTCTGCAGCAGTTTTTCACTGGGTACAGCTGGTGACTGTGACTCTTCTGTCTCGACTTCATTCTCAAGCTCCTGAGAAGCTGGTGTGCTCTGTTGGCTGTCTGGCTCAACTACCAGTCGTGATAAAGTGTTAAGCCGCCTGTTCTTCGGCACTGAAGGCATCTTGGAACGTGAACCTGCCTGCGTTTCAGGAACAGCATCCATTTGTGGTGGCTGGTCTGCTGGGGAAGCCTCCATGGGGCTTCCCGAGGCTCTCTGAAATAACCCATCCTGCTCTGTGTCCCGATTGGTGTCTTTTGTGGGAGCGGATGAAAGGCACAGGGAAATATCCTGAATTCGAGCCTGTTCCTCTCTCTCCACTTCTTCCTCCAGCTGAGTAAATGTTCTTTCATCCAACTCTGGAGCCAATTCCCTGTAGGCTGCCTCAAGCCTGGTCCTCTGGCTAATTGAATAATTACTGGAAAATAAGATAGAGACAAGAAAAAGAGATTAGGGTGTTTAGGCCAGAGAGTGTAGATTAAGAAAGTAAAAATTTACTGGATTAATTTTTTAACAAATATGAAAAAATACTATGCAAAAAAAAAAAATACAGTACAGTAATATGTGGTTTTACAAGTGATGCAAATGGTTGGGCTTGCTGCTTATGGCCGGTATCTGAGTAATAGTCAAGCTAACGATTAGGGGAAATCCCTGTTTCCTTCAATCTGTCCAGACAATGGAAAACAGATGGTTTGACACTAAAAAAATAAAGAAAGGTCTGTTGTTTGAAACACTCAAAAAAGGACAATTTCAACTCAATGTTGTTCAGTCAGGAGATGAGTGGGAGTGTGTCACATCATGTCAGTTGACATAAACCATCCATCTTTGGCAAGTTATTGCTTTAACAGCAGTGATAAGCTTGTTTGAAACAAGCTGAGAGGCAGAGAGAGCGTACCCTAGTGTATACCGGACGGTGTTTATTTGTGGACGAGAGGACAGACCAGGTTCTTCATGCTCATCAGGACCAGGTTCATCCTGATCATCAAGACCAGGTTCATCCTGATCACCAGCACCAGCTGCATCCTCATCTGCCCCTGTGAGTCTTATGTGTTTCAGCTTTTTTGCAGCCTGTTACACATAAACAAACCAATATCACTAGTATAAAAACAAGAACTTCAACAACAAATCAACAGAGTTGCATCTGTCAGAAGACACTAGTTTTTTTTTTTCCATTGAGCCCTTATGACCAATGTCTTAAGAGGACTCATTAGGTGAGCTTTGTGGTGCAATAACATCTCAAACACATATCAAATTAAATCATTCATTAAAATTAAATACCTAGTAAACACAGAGAAAGCTTTAAAGAAAAAAAGGAAAAGTTCCAATGCAACAAGCCTTTAAAATGGGCTTAACACATAAACACACCTTGTGGAGAAAGGTAGCATCATCTGGGCAGAGCCTTCTGCAAAAGGCCAACATCTCATTTTTGAACTGTTGGAAGTTACTCTGCTCGATGACTTCATGCGTTTTACTCTTCTTTCTGATGAGACCCATGAATATAGCTTTCTACAGAGAACACAGACATTCAACAATGTGAAACACATGCCACGCACACAAAACACAGAAATGAAGTGAAACAAGTGAACAATTTAAGCAACAGTTTAAGCATCATTTTCAAAATGCATAGACATGCAAGTCAAACTGAAAAGGACAAATTTATACTTGATCTACATAATACCTTCAGGCTGTGGTTAATGTTTAAAAACTTCACTGGTGTTGAGCTGCTAATATGGTTATACATACATATGTGATGGATTTGTCATTGGTTATTGGTATCAACATGCCGCTTTAATTACTGAACTCACCTTGCCAACCATTTGTCTTGGAAAGTGTGTGTTAAGAACCTTTTTTGCTTCGTCAAACTTATTGTTCTTTATGAAAATCACCACAATCTGAAGACAGAAAAAAAAAGAAAAAAAGTTAGAGCAAATCTGATAGCAAGCGTATGTCCTTGTGTCAGCAGACATCCCAGTTGAATGTACAATTTTAATGTAAATGATCAACAACATGAATTGCATTAAAAACTTATTTAAAAAATAAATAAAATCAAAACATACCATTTCTTTAAGTGAAGTGCATACATTCTCAAAATCCTGCTGTGGAATAGGGGTTTCCCGGTTAATTTGTTCCAGAAAAATTAAGGCTGATTCCAGAGGACTTGTAGAGTCTTCAGGACCAAATGTCACGTCTGTCGACAAAGAAAAAGTTGTTGCGTTTGGGTCACAATATGAAAGCAGTATTGGACGTATGCTCAAGCACTGATTTTAGGAAAGTGTTCAGTTCTTACAGTTGGGCTGCAACGATAGACCATTTCATTTCTAGTGAAACATTTGTTTGGAATCTGAATAACAATTTGGTACTGTGTGGTTGTGTCGAGTCATTATTTCTGCTCATGATGCACCTTTTATTAATGTATTTGTTGTATATTGTGTTCAACAACTTAACATGGTCCAAGAATGACTTTGTTTTATTGTCAATTCTGGAAATAAAAAATTCTCCAAAGACAACGTTATCATAGTAAACTAAAGAATTAAACTCCAAGTTAGGTGAATAATCACTCACATTTTTTAAGATATCTTAATTTCTTTGTTCTGGATTGTTGGCATGGAGCATGTTTTAATATTTATCCTACGCACAGACACAGAAGTACACACACAGATGCAACTGAACTAGACCCCCAAACAATAAACAATTTTTAAAAAGTGATGTGTCACGACGAATGCATTTGTGTTCTTCTCACCGAGATTCCCACCCTCATTTATCCGGGAGAGGAACTTCAGGACTTGAATCTTTAAACGCAGGTCATCGGGGTCCTCAAAAGGACGATCCAAAACGCCTGAAACAATAACAATAACAATACATAAACCTGTAACAACAAACAAACTTAAAGGGGCACTTTGTAGAAGAAATTCAAAGCTAGAATCTTAATATTTACAATATTAATAAACTGAATAAACAAGCTGTTCTCAAATGAAAAGAATCTTAAGCACTGTTTAAGGCTAGAAAGGTGACAGGGTCCGCCACATGTAAACAAATTAACAGAGTATGTAACTGTGTTGTCCTTTAAGGTCAACTTGTTTATTTAGTCATAAAAGTGGACCGACTTTGTTTATTTAGTTTGTGAAGACATAAATAACTGCACCTCTAAGTAAACAATTCACACTCACAGGTGACGGTGTTCAATGTGATTAGCTTTAACGTGGATTGTATTAACAGATGTTTTAGTGTAGTCCACTGAAATACTTTGCTTAAAAACAGCCTTTAGAAATATTACAAATGAATCTATGACATCTTGCAAATGTAAGGCCACTAACTTGATCCAATTAACTACGGATGCCTGGGAGACACACGGGTAAACTGTACACTTTATCGGAAGTACTCTCTCTAAACACTACTTGCGGTTTTACAAAAGCAGACACTTATTTATTTAACAAACGTACGTGTGTCCAATCACAGCCTCTTCCCGGAAGAAGTGGGACCTCTCCGGACTGTCTTCCACTCAGCTGACAGTCGCGAACGGGGGCTAAAGCTACGGCTAAGCTAATTTAGCTATCAGCTAGAGAACAACACTGTCGGTAACGAGCACTGTGAACAGTTCAAAACTGGCCAGTGAGATTATTTAGGACACGTAACATGCAGTAGATAAAACAGCCTGCTGACACCAAAGTCTGTCTGACACAATGAGTTGAGTGAGTTAGCTAAACAAAGTCCAAAACTAGCTTGGCGGTGAGAAGTGAGCGGCGGTTTGTTACTTACTGTCAATCACAGTTCTCACGTCACAGAAGTCCGCGTAAAGCTCCTTTTGGAACAACTCCAGCGCCAGAGACACATAATAATCAACAAGCCAGCGGTTAACGACAGTTTCGACGTCCGTTGGCTCACTGTTTACGCTTTCGTTTGCCGCCATGTTCACAACACGTATTCTTCTTCTTCTTCTTCTTCGTCTGATAATCAGAACGGGCCCACCATGGACCACACGAGCGCGAGAGACGGAGAGACGGAGTCACCGCTTATAAAGCCGGGGTTTTATTCTTCCGAGTTTGACTGTTCAGGCAGCTCTTCAAGCCAGCTCTGTGGCACCACAATAGTAAATACGTTTACATTTGTGGAATATGTACGAATAATGTTAATGATGCAGAATCAAAACCTGCCAATCCAAGGAGATACAGCTTTGGAGGAGAGTGTTGCCTGAGAGTCCAAATGCAGGGATTAACGATCACATCACTATTTCTTCTTTTCTGAGCGTATAGCTGGTCTAACAACTTGCAGACATCACTATACTGCCACCTAGTGGTTCAAAGGGGCAATTGAGGGAGAGCTGTCTTTAATGTTTGAATTATGTTATATTATTACACATAATTATAATAGTGTTAATCAGGCATCTTCTACTCCACAGCATGTCTGTGTCTTGGGAGGGATGCAGCAGGAATGAACAACTACCTTACTGTTATGTTCCTATTTTGTGACTTAGGAGGGCATCTGCATGGCATTTGGCCCGAATATCACTTTCCGTTCTTCTTTACTTGTTTTTTTTCTTTGATGCTGAAACAATACCTTTCCTCACTTCCCCAATTTCAATTCCCCACTGCGTCTTACTGTATCTCACTTTCTCTTTGCCCATCCTTTGTAGCTGACAAACCCACCGAACTGCCATCTACTCACACGCATATTTTGTGAATACCACCACAACACTTTCTAAAATTATCTAGAAACAAAGCACAGCAGCAGAGAGAAATTAATTACATACAACAGACAATGAATCACAATTCGTAGCTTTAAATTTAATCAAGTTTATTTTGTAAAAGAATGACATTAAAGATATGACATTATAAGATTATGACACATTAAAAAAAAAACTTAAAACATTCCATTTATATATTGTTAATAGTAACCCTTACATTTTGTTTATAAAGCTGAAGGACTTTTGTTCTTGAGGAAACATTCTCTCAGGAGAGTAGGAAACAAAACCTTTCTCGACTGTGTTAGTGGTAACTCTGTGATCAAACATCCATCCTGTTGACAATCATTTTATACTTTACAAAATGATATTTGTCCTGCATTTTCTGCCTAAATCTCCTCTAAATGCCAACTGGTGTTAGAAAAAGCGTTTGACAGAATACTGTTGTACTGAACCACACATTTTTTGCAGTCTCAAACAATCCTGATTGTACTCTTTTTACGTCGTACAGCAGAAAGTGGGGACAATACCGGTATAACCATTTCAAATTCATCATTCGTCGATTCTGCTGATGAGCCTGAATGTAAGACTGCATACCCTGTGAGAGAAAACCAACATAAGAGGAAAGGATCACAGCATTCGAGTATGGACATCTTACAGGACTATCCATTTATGAAATACATCAACCAAATCCAAAATTATTGCCCAAACTAGACCAGCCAACACCAAATACTTACACTCAGTCAACAACACAGCAATATTTGTCAATCCATAATTAGCTCTGATTTTCTGCTACTTCCTACAAATACAACAAGGTTTAGCAATGTTTTCCTTCAGATATTTTCTTCTACTCTATGATATTTTGTGTTTATTAGACTCTATGCCTCTTATTGGCTCCTGATGCAATCTATCCACCATAACCTGCAACTATTTCCTGATGACAGCTTTTGCTTGAATGGCAACATATTTGTGCACCTGCCAAACTAAACAGCATAAATCTTCCTGTTTTATACACATGTATGATAAACAGCTTGGATATGATTGCGTGTTTGGCTAAAACTTGACTCCTCTTCATTTTGCACCTCAGAAATTAAGCAGTACATTGAGCATGTTAGGAAAAGGGACTTGCTGAATTCAGAGAAAATATGACATTGCTTGAAAGAGATGCAGACCAGCAGAATAACGGAGACACGAGACGCCAGCGTTAATAAAATCCCCTGATAACAGTTAGCTTTCAGTGCTATGTCCCTTTGTCCCAAAGTAGAGAAGTTTTACATTCTAACGACAGCATGTTTCTTAAAACATTATAGCCATAGAGCATCAGATAGAATCATTTAGTGTAAACAGTGGAGACGGAGTTCCTTCTCCTGACAACCACAGGTGAGAAAAAAACAGCAGTATATTGTCCGACACGCGATAACAATGTGACTTTAAGAATCTAGATTTGACAATACTTTGACAATACCAGCCCATCGGTCAGGACTTGACTTTAAACCCTGAACTCTAGATTCAAAAAGCCACATTATTCCAGTGCAAAACAGGCCTGTTGATTATGTAAAAAATAGGAGACAAGTTGTCACAAAATGGAAAAAACACTTTGATAAATATCGCAATAGCAAAAAATATTTCCACGCTGATAAATTCACTTGACAGAATGATTTTAAAGGCATGAATACGTGTTCTGATAACACTGGGAGAGTTTCTGCTACCGTCCTGCCACTAGATGTTGCAGGCCTGTAATTTCTGGAGTAAAGCAGGAAAGGCTTTGCAAGCATCTGCTGAGTTCCCCGAGACTTTGTTCAGTATTAAAGCTTGTACAATGAGCCCGGTTCCTCAGCCCCTTTCAGCGAAGCAGTTCCTTTTTAATTCTACAGGCTGACTGCACAATGGAGCTTGGCTCTGTGGGTCGGAATGAGCTCACAACGAGCCAGAGGAGGCTGTGCTAGTGTTTTAAATTCTCCTTCTCAAAATGTGGAGCATGAAAAGCCGCCGTGTCTGAGAATTGGCTCTGTCTCGAGGGGTTTGTAAGGTTGTTTTTTCTGAGAGTTTAAATGCTATGAAGTGTAATCCAGCTGTTCTTGCATAAGGATTCCTATTATACACAGAAGTGGCCTTCCAGTCAGAGTCATGGTCCAGTCTTCTACGCTGATAAATAAAAAGTGAATAACCATTCAAACTTGATAACATTCGGTCTTTTCAGCAGCCAGAGTTGTTCAACCTGAATCACTTTGTTATGAAAACACAGGGAGGCATATGAGTGGTCCGGGGGGGGGGGGTCACTGAATGAGACTTGGAGCAGCATGTAGGAGTCATAGAATGGCAAATTATGGACACATACATACAACTAATACAAAACAGGTGTTTTTTTTTTTTTGTTAATCTAAATGAAGAATCAGAATAACAGTAGTCATCTCCAGTGAGTCATTATCGTCAACTTTTGAGGAGCGGTCACGGTCCTGAAAGATAAAGTGATGAAATTTAAAAAGGGGAAAATAAGTTTCTACCCAATTCAGCCCAAGGAGTGACAAACATGGCAAAGGAGATGAACAGATAGAAAAGCCACTCGGTCCTCTTGAATAAGAATGAGGCTTGTGTTCATTTGAGGATAGTGAAAGCCTCATTTCCTGGCCGAGATGCTGACTGATTGAGCTGCTAAACATGCAAATCAAGGCAGCGCAGTCCCATGTCTGATGTCCACTGTGCTCCATATTCAAACCTTTTCTCGAGGGCCATGTAAGTAGTGCATGTCCTTGACTGTCCATTCGAGCAGTTTTCAAGCATTTCCATCGAGATCCTCTTGTCTGGGTCCAGTGATGATGAGAGATATGTAGCTGATCCTGCCTCAAAAAATTCGAACTCTACTCTTGAATCTCATGTGCGCAGCAAAGAAAAAAAAAAAAAACTGCTGAAGATGTCGACTGAAGGTGCACGAGTTGAGTTCAAACTGCACTTCGGATGGTCTCACGAGGAATTAAAGACTCACTTGAGTTACATACTGCATGCTTTACCTAAAAACACACAAACAAACCAAAAAAAGCTGCTCACATTAGTAACAACAGCCCACTTGTTCAGCAGACCAAAGCTGTCGGGTTCACATCAGCATTCGAAAGTGACAGTACAAACTTTCAGTGGGGGGTTGCGATGCACTGGGGCCCGACTGGAGCAGCTTGTCCCCCCCTGTCACCCACACATGAAGGACAGCCTCAGGGAGCAGTGGTCCATATTAGCTCCAGCTAAGGAGGAAGTACAAGAAGTCCTGCATTAGCGACGGTCAAGTGTTGGTGAGCAGCCTCAGCATCAGTCTGCCCTCCTCTCAGACAGAGAACTCTGATCCGCTGCGGCGACCGTGGGTCAACAGCAACAGACGCCGCAGACGCAGGCCTGTGAATGGGTTGCACCACAGAAGGGAGGGCGGCCCGCCAAACACAGTTTTCATTCCGTCCCATCTCATGCGACGCTCCCATGTAGGCTTCTCATTTTTAAGACGTTCAATCTCCTGCAAGACATTCAAACCACTCTGTAAATAAAAGATTCCTTATCAAATTGTCTGTCGCTTTGGCTCGTTATTAGCATGCTAAGACACACAATTACATTAAAACCTGAGAGAAGACTTATATATAGAATTTTCTGGATTAGACAACAGAGCATGCGGAGTACACTGGATACTGACCGTCTCATCATTGCAGATGGAGTGGATCTGTGTACCAAACATTACAGCTGTGAAAGTGAGGAAGAGGATTGCTTCGAGACAGAGGAAGATCAGCAGCAGCACAGACACCCCTGGGGAGAAGTCACTGCACTCTGGTCAACAGGAAGGGAGGAAGAAAGGTTTTTATTTTGTACTAAACAAGTGAAATGTCAAGTGAAACACCATCTAAAGTAACACTGCATTTTGAAGAGGATGAATTCCCAAGGCTGATGACATTAAGAGCCTAAAAGCAAAAAATAGACACTTGGTTACAATCCTAGCAAGCCTGGGTGAGCACTGAAAACAAACTGCTGGGAAATATTTCCTTGCTAAGTCACATCATCATCTTGTAGAAGGAAGTAGAAGCTGGAGTTCTAAGACTGAAATACTATCTTCATTTTCTGGTTCATTCCTACAGAGACCCACAAGGGAACGGGGAAGATCAATGGCAGCTCTGTGATGACAGTGCAGCACGATTCCAATGACCCGTGCAGAGCAGCTGTTCTTACGACGGGAAACAATAACTTTTTCCTTTTGCTACTCTACTTCATATAAACTCTCCGAGCAGACTCAGTCTCTTGTATAAATATCTGTATTTTCTGACTCACAAACTACATCTCTCTGACATTCAGTGTTGACACACATGACACACTCTTTGCTTCCTTACCATTCCACTGGACTTTAATACAGGTGAAGAAGTGCATCCCACTGAGGCCCAGGGCATGGGCAGAAATCAATGCTATGTACATCTACAGAAAGGAAAACAGAAAGAAGGAGAGAGATAATGAGATAAGGTGAAAGGGTACAGGGTAAAAAAAGAGCCATTCCATCACATCCCAGGGTTGGTTTGCAGATGCTGTGTTAATAAAGGCTAGTTGAGGTCACAATTGTTATAAAACTATTAAGTGTAAGATACTGTGTTTCAACATGTCTGTTTCCTTTTTTTTAAATTTACTTTTGAACCTCTCTATGGTCATCTCTCAGAAGAGAAAACTAAACATGTCATCACACAGGTGACCTTGCACTGCTCAGCAATATATGACGGCCATTTAGTTTCTATCATCAAAAAAGTTACAGTCAGCATATGAAGCCATAAAAAAGTGCTGATGCTGTCATGAGAGCCATAAATGACTATGAGAGAACATTTCATGTAGGCCTGTGTCGAGTGTGCACAGCATCAGTGCTGAGCTGTGAACCTCAGCTGGTTGTTTCTTCATGAAATACTGGTGGCCCAATTTTCAACAACAACAAATTTACCCTCGAGTTGAATTTGTGGTCTAAACACAATGTATCAAGGTCATTTATTTTTCATTATACAAGCATAACGAAATTAATGTTTGTTAACAGGTATACACCCAGGAAAACATTCTGTTGTGCCTTTGTTAAGATTTGTGTCTGGGTGCATGTAATCAGCAGCAACAACCCAGTGATGATAATATGGTATGAATGGAGATGGAAAATCAGATGGACTACTCGATGCGTGTACTTACAGTGAAAAGTACAAAGAATCTCTGATTCTTTTCTCCTACGCAGTTATTGACCCAGGGACAGTGGTGATCCATCTTCCGGATGCATCTTTTACAAATACTGCAGGCAGGAGAGGGATGTTAATGTGTCATCAACTATACTGTCCCCGTTTACACCACATACGCTTCTACAGATGTTTTCAAAAGCACAGTTGGAGAGCTAGCGTAACATGTCACAATGTTATTCTGTGTAAAACTTGCCACAACATTTAGACTGACCTGCAGTGGTGTGCCCTCTCAGGCTTAATGCTGCAGCACTTCGGGCACTTGTAGATGACCTCACCAGGCTTCAGCTGTAAGCTCTCCATGTACTCCTTGGTTGCATTGCCCTTAGGAACTGCACCCTAAGAAGGATGGAAGACAGACACCGACAAATGCCTTCAGTCATATAAATTAATTATGGCATCACGGCTCATTAAGTCAAGCTGTGCTTCTTTGTGTATGCAGCAATTCAACCACGTTCTTTTTGTTTCTAGTCTTCTGAAAAAGGCTTAAAACATCCACTTCTTGGACATAATAATTACTCGTGGTTGGGTGTTTGGTAAGATTGGATGTTATGACTGAATTTACAGAAACACTTGGTCTGCATGTTATTTTGCAGCCTGAAAATTGTTCAGCAGATTTTAACTAAAGCAATCTCTTTGATCTGGGAGCCTACAAAAGTGAAATTCATAAATAAACTTGAGACCTTTTCAAGCTTAGTCAAACCCCCCGTTTGACACACTACTGCTCAACCTTCTGTGTACTATTTTGGGCTTTGAAATGGAGCAATTGTTCAGGCTGGGCTGTCGGGCTAGAAAGCACCAGTGGAGCTGTCATCACACATCTAGTTTCTTTGAGCGGGAATGAGTCAGTGTTGCAGCAGCAGCACTAACAATATTTGACCTACAACCGCCTGAAGCATGAACTGATTGAGTTTACCAAAGAGTAGTCACAAAGTATCAGTAATACAGTGGAGAAGAATCCCTGTCGCTCTCACTTTTCAACATGTCATCACACACCCCAGTAGATATGGCATTTAACGATTGGTTTGAAAAGACAGCTTCATACAATACAAGGGGGTGAAAAAGCAGCTGCCAGTTGAACAACGTTACACACTATGAACTTAACTGAACTTTTTCACAAATCGCTTGTTGTGTATAGTTCATTTCTTACTCTCCTTAATTTGCTTACCGGGTCAGTCAACATGGTGCGCAGATGTGAGGCCAATGCCAACACAGCCAGTGAGTTGAAGGTGGCACCGTTCAGCAGCGAGTACCAGAAGCTCTTGCTGGGCAGCAACATGACAAAGTTCACTACGAATTCAGCGTACAGCACCAGGAACCAGGTCATGCCTGCGCACACCATCCCACAACTGTCCTGAATGAACCACAGGGTGCGGTTTCCTGCAGCATGGCCCGCGTGGGGACCCCCGACCATCACTCCGGCTGCCAGGCTCCCTGTCTCCACATCTGCCCCTGCCGACAGCAGTGGGTGGTGCTGCTCCATATCTCGCAGTCGGTGGTTTGAAGACTGCATCCTGCCCTAGGGAGAGGGGAAACATTCAAAGTAAGACTAAATTTAGGCCTACTGTCTCCATCTCCTCACAATAAAAAAGGACACAGATATACACAGCTGTGATTTCTTAATGTAAAAATAATTTATACAACTATGCTAGGTAAAATGATTTTCATACAAACTGCACAAATAGGCAATAACATTTACCAAGAGTCTCTGAAAGTGCCCTAAACAGCACAAAAAAGCCAGCTAAATCATCTAACACTGACCTTTTCTTCATGAACTCAATGAGTCACAGCACTTTACAGCGTTGAAGGTTTTTTCAGAGAGAGCACACAGTTACAACTGAATTGATCACGAGAATATTTTGTCCTGATGTCAGAGGAAATGACGCAGGCTCACAAAAGCCATTAGAAAACGTCACACAAGGACCCAGAATGTGTTTTTTCGAATCTCATGGAAGTCTGTCCTGTATGATTTTAAACCAGAGAGTTGGATAGAAAACCAACCAATATCACCATCCTTAAACCACGCTGCTGGTGGGGCATGGAAAATCTTTGAACAAGGGTGAGTCAACCTTGGACTCGAGCCTTGCTGCTGTTATTCAAAGAGACATGAGTCATCGAACTTTCTTCCTCCGTTTTCATGTCAAGGTCACAAGAGAACGTTCAGGGCCAGCCTGAGACCAGTGTCCGCAGCTTAAGATAAATCAATGGCTGCCCTGATACCTTCAGGAAACTGATCCTCAGGCTGAGGTGCATGTGAGGAATACGGCTAATAATAATCTGTAGACCCAGTTTTACCCTCTGCTGCCTGTGACTCACAATGCTCTACCAAAAGATACATGACAATCTATGATTTTAGGTCCTGTTGCTGTAACTCAACTTGCAATTTACTGTTAGATTGGAAGGAAGTCAGATCAATAAGATCCATTTACAAATAGTTTAACACAGTGGTGAATTGGCCTGTTTTTTTTTTTTAAAATCAACTTTGTTATTTAATACACCAGAAAACATTCATTCTTCCTCACCACGTAAGTCTGGAACTACTTTAATAAGCTGAAACACATCTACAGTTCATTTATTCCAGTGGACTTAGTGTTATTATGTGTATTGGTTCAATAAGCACCTCCGACAGAGCCAGATTAATGATCAGTATTTCCCTTTCCCTGCTGAGAAAGTGCAACTCCTCATCCTATCTAAATAAGCAAACCACACAGCGAGATTTCAGAGCTCAAATTTAGAGCTGCTACAATTGGCAGCAACTACTTTCGATAATCAATTAATTGTTTTATTTTGCAAACAAAAACTGTCAAACATTTGCTGGTTCAATCTTCTGAAATCTATGAATCTGCTGCTTTTCTTTGACATCCATGAATGATGAGTGATGAACACATACAGGAAAGATGTTATAAACGTGCTGTGCACATGTATTGCACGCCCAGTTGGGACTGGCTGTCATGACACTGTCTTAATCAACCAGCAACACATATATACGGCTGTCCATCCCCGAGATGACAGTTGATGAAACAGTCAAAAAAACCACAACCTGCATCGAAGAATCCTGTTTTTGACGTGCTGTAACATCTTACCAGACATTCATTACTTAGCCATTATTAAGCCATACAATTGACTCAAGCTGTTATGTATGGGTGCTTATTGCATTTGTTGGTGTGGTGTCCTGGCAGACTCTGATGTAATGCGTTGAAGCAAAAGACTGCTTCCTTTCGCTAAGTGCTTAAATCAAATGAGACATTTCCAGTGAGATGGCTGGTGCAGAGCTAAGCTTTCAGTCTTTAGCTGACAAGCCAGCTAGGCAGCCTTCCAAACACCACACTGCTGTTGGTTTCTGCTTGCATCCCAAACTTTCCATGTCAGTGGGTGTCATTGAAGTTGCTTGCAAAATGGAAATGCCAACAAAGACAAGAGGTGTTTTGCCCTGCAGAGTTGAAATAAAACCCCAAACAAGCAATGATGTCTTCTTGACAGCCAGACGATCCAGTTAGGAGTCAAGTTCAGGCAACAGTGTGGTTTTATTGACCAAGACTGAAAAAGGTATTCTATAAAAATAAAATCTATATGATATTACAATATGATTGATGGCTAGCAAAATTGTTTAATACAGTAAGATAGGTAGGATGGTAAGAGGCTGGTTATGCAGCAGATTTGTGAAAACAACTGTAGGACCTGATTTTGAACATAGTTGCATTTAATCTTAGAGCAGAAAATTGGTGTGGGTAAAGTCTGGCCGGTGGACAGGACTGGTGACAGTTCTCCAAGAAAACATAATTGAGAGTGACTTCAAATCTGTGCAATTGACTTTAAAGGGCGTAACCGAGGCTGCACTGCACAAACACTGTGTAGCTTTTAATATAAATTTAAATATTTGTCGTCGGAAACATATAACAGCTTACACAAAATACAAAGTAAATACTGCGGTGCTAATAATGTAATTTGTAGGTGCAAATGTAGGCATGTATGTGCAATAACATAAAATACAGGTCTTTCACTATCATGCAAATAAAATTTCTAGGGGTTGTTCAGTGTTTCCGGTAAATGTGCTCCTCATGACAGGAAGCCTGGTATTATGTTTCACTCTATTATTAATATAAAACGCACACTTAAATCTCCTTATGATTATCAGCAGCAGGTTTGTTCTCCATTGTGCAATATAACAAGATGAGGGAGGTCTCATGCTGATTGGGATCATAGCAAATCAAAGCATGTTTAATGAACTGGTACTGGCTCTGTAAAGCCTAGTATTTTTTCAGTTCATTTAGCTTTTACTCAAGCTGCCCTGGCTGTCAAAAATGCCCCACCAAACACCATTTAACAGCGGAAACACTGACACCTGTCAGCAAGTAGGCAGCGTGTAAACCACAAAACAGCCACGCAGTTTCACTTACTGACATGACAGCAGCAATGGCAGGCATCACTGATTGATCTGAGCGAGGCTAAATTGCCTTTAAAAAGATTAAACTTTTCTCTACCATAAAGATCGAGACTGAAGGAAGCACTGCCTCAGTTGATAGCTCAATTTCGAACATCAAAAGAGTAAGCTCAGAAAAAGGTAGTGACTGACTGATCTGGCTCACACGTTCACTTTGTAGTAATTCATCAGTGCAGCATGCCGCAGTGAAAGGGAAAAACTGCAAGCATTCAGTTTTTGAGGTTGGGAAATACTGGACACAAGAGGCTCTATCAGTAATATCATCTACTGTCAAGGCAGTGCCGCACATGTCAGGACTGTAGTTATAATGAGGTCTGATATTCAAAGTCGCAGATGCTGGAAAATGTTATTTTTTCCTGAAGAAAAATCCTCTCACCTTATTATTCCGAGTCTGTGATTAAAAAACATGGCAATGAAATATGTCAAGTAATATCACAGTGATGGAGATGAATGTGACCTGACAAGAAAACACAGGTCGGCAAGGCTATTTGTAGAAGCTTTACGCGTAAGTGCCACAGGGCACCTCTGTCAATTTGATTTTTAATAAGTGTATTTAGCTCAATTTCAGTGTTGTTTACCACATAACACCAGAACTGAATGGCATACGGCTCTCTGTTAAACAAAAAAGAG